>JAOTQJ010091076.1:0-12030 GCA_025642045.1 Solanum sejunctum
ATTCGATTTGGTGAATAAGGAGTGTCGTGCCACCATGTTGATTGGTGATATGGAATTGTCCTATCTCATGACTTATGCCAAACAATTGGAGAGGGAAAAGTTGAGAAAGACAGAGGTAATAAGGCTAAGAGGGACCATTTTGAAGATAGGTTCCAAGGTCCTAAGGGTGGTTGGTTTCATCAAGGCCAAGGGTCTTCCTATGCTCCTAATAGGAGGTTTGCTAATGATAACCCAAGAGTCCAAGGTGGTGGTGGTGTGGTGCCCAATCCTATGTGGCTAACATATGGTAGAGGTCATGATAGCACATGTTTGAGGAACACTATTGCTTGTTATAGTTTTGGGGAATTAGGTCACAAGAAGATTAATTGTCCTCGTAATCAAAAAAAAGGGTAGAGATGGTCGTCCATAAGGCCAAGGTGCAAATGTGGTTCCTTTGGGGAGAGAAAGCTAACATGGGTGCCCCAAGGCACAATCAGTTCTATGCTCTTCAAGGGAAGCAAGGGATAGATGAGGTGTCCAAATTCGTCACCAGTATGTTAAAAGTCTTTGATTTTGATTTATATGCATTGATAGACCCTGGTACCACTCTTGTTATTCCTTTTGTTGCCAAAAAGTTTTATATTGAACCGAATTGTTATGTGAGTCTTATAGGGTGTGTACTCCCGTTGGTGCATCCATTGTTGCTAGAAGGGTCTAGAGAAATTGCTCCATTTTCATTTTGCATAAAATATTGCCTTGTGATTTTGTTGAGTTAGATATGGTGGATTTTGATGTTATTCTTGGGATGGATTGGTTGCATGTATATTATGCCTCTATTGATTGTAGAACCCAGAGGTTCAAATTTCAATTCACTAATGAACCCATTCTTGATTGGGAGAGTCATGATATGGTGGTCAAGGTAGATTTATTTCTTGCATTAAAGCCCAAAAGTTGATTTCTAAGGGGTGTCTCTATCATCTTGTGAGGGTTAGGGATGTGTCCAAAGTCCTTACCATAGAATCAGTTCCAGTGGTAAATGAATTCCTTGATATCTTTCCTAATAACCTTCTTGATGTTCCTCCCAAAAGGGGAATATATTTTTGCATAGATCTCCTTCCCAATACTCAACCCATTTCTATTCCCCCTTACTGTATGGCCAAGGCGGAGTTGAAGGAGTTGAAAGAGTAATTAAGGGATTTGTTAGAGAAGGGTTTTATTAGGCTTAGCCAATCACCTTGGGGTGCACCAGTGTTGTTTGTGAAGAAGAAGGACAGTTCTCCTAGGATGTGCATTGATTACCGACAACTTAATAGATTCACCATCAAGAATAAGTACCCTCTACTAAGGATTGATGATATTGTCATTTCTCTAAGATTGATCTTCAGTCCGGGTATCACCAAGCGAAAGTGAGAAGTGTGACATTCCCAAGATAGCCTTCTGGACTAGGTATGGGCATGATGAATTCATGGTTATGTCTTTTAGGTTGACCAATGCACCAACTATCTTGACGAATCTTATGACTAGGGTCTTTAAACCACCTTGATTTTTTTGTGATGGTTTTAATTGATGATATATTGATCTATTAGCATAGTGACAAGGAGCATGCGGATCACTTGAAGGTAGTGTTGCAAACCTTGAGTATCACGACCTAAGTCTAGGGCCTAGACGTGACATGACGCATTAACCCTCGCTTGAATACCTTGTGCCCTAGGACTATCCCCTCCTTAACTAGGAAGTGACATTTCTCCCAATTAAGAATGAGTTTAGTCTTCTCGCACCTTGCTAAAACTTTGTCTAGATTCTGTAGATATCTCTCAAAAGATTCACTGAAGATAGAGAAATTATCCATGAACACCTCTATGAAGTCCTCCACCATATCATGGAATATGGTCATCATGCACCTTTAAAAAGTGGATGGTGTATTAGACAAACCAAAGGGCATGCATTTAAAATCATAGGTCCCATATGGACATGTGAAAGTTGTCTTTTCCTGGTCCTCAGGTGCAATAGTGATCTAGTTGTACCCCGAGTACCCATACAAGAAGCAATAGTACTCTTGCTCAATAAGTCTGTCCAGCATCTGATCAATAAATGGCACTAGGTGGTGGTCTTTTCTAGTGGCATCATTCAACCTTCTGTAATCCATGCAATATGCCACCCCATCATTGTTCTAGTTGGTATTAACTCATTCTTGTCAATAGTAATGATTGTCATCCCTCTTTTTTGGGGATATATTGCACAGGGCTTACCCACTTGCTATTTGAGATAGAAGAGATGATACTTGCATCCAACCACTTGATTACTTCCTTCTTGACCACCTTTTTCATAATTATGTTTAATCTTCTCTGGGGTTGGGCCACTGGCTTGTGACCCTCCTCTATGAAAATCTTATGCATACCGAGGGTTAGGCTAATGCCATGGATATCTAACATCTGCCAACCTATTGCTCTCTTTCTCTTCTTCAGAACAGTCACAGAAGCATCCACCTGGCTGCAGTCAATGAAGCAGACAGGATTACAGCTAAAATTATTTTCACTTAGAAATTCATACAAAAGGTGTGATGGCAATGGCTTCAACTCTAGATGAGGAGCTTCTTCAACTAAGGGTTTGGGGGTGGTCCTAAAACCATGTTTAATGGCTTAGCCATTTTCTTAAGCATGCTTACATTATGAGTGTTCAGTACACTCTTAATCGCTTTGGCCTCTGCAATATCCACTAGCCCTTGATTCAGCAATACCTTAGCTAATAGGCCTGTGATCTCAACTTGGCTCACAGCAACCGTGGTGTCTATCACTGTGATAGCTGCCAACTCTTAGTATGTTGTTGGAAGCTTCATTGCATTGTAAACATCAAACATCTCCACTTTGTCATGGGCTCTTATGGTGAGCCTCACGGCTGCAACATCAATCAATGCCCCTTCTGTAGTTAGGAATGGATGTCCAAGAATGAATGCGACCTTAAGGTTCGATTCAAAATCCAAGATGACAAAATCCATAAGGAATATGATAGATCCCATTGGGACTAAGACATCCTCAATCACACCATCTGGCCTTGCTACAGACCCATTTGCCAATTGTAATATGATGGTAGTGGGTTTCGGCCTCACAAGTCCTAACTTCAAGAACATGGAGTTGGACATAAGGTTGATACTTGTTCCATGATCACACAAACCTCTTATATTCAAACAGCTACCAATGGTTACTTTCACAGTAGAGCTCCTAGGATCCTTCAACTTAGCTGGCAATTGTGATCTTTTAAGAATCTTAGAGCTATAAGCCTCTGTGAGTGCCACAATCTCATATTCAGCCAACTTGTTCTTATTGCCACAATGTCCTTGACATACTTGGCATACTTCGCGATTCCTTGCAAAATATCAATCAACGGTAAGTTAATTTGTACCTATTTTAGTAACCCAATGAATTTCTAAAAATAGTCATCCTCCTTCTACTTTTTTAACTTCTATGGGAATAGAGGGGGAGGTTCAGGAAATAGAGTTGCCTCACTAGTATTTGAACTGAGATTGCCAACCTCAATGTTCTGTGCAGTACTTTCGTCATCCCTATCCTTCTTCTTTGGGACTAACTCAGCCAAAGACCTTCCACTTCTTGTGCTGACTGCATTAACTTGCTTCTGGGAGGCCCTTTTAAGGACTAGGAGTTAATCGAGCGGGCAACTGTCACAACTGCTTCTCCAGGTTATGGAGATCCTGTTTATTCCTTTGAATATCCTCTTCTTGTTTATTCTAGTTTACCAGAATTTGCCTCAACACCTCACTGTCAGTCATATTATTTGCGTTGGCCTGTCTTGTAGGCTGCTGCACTGGCTAATTTTAATAAGCATTACCACTATATGGTCTCTGCTGAGGTGGCCCATGATTTTACTGATTTTCACCCCATGATAAATTTGGGTGGTTCCTCTAATTCAGGTTATATGAGTTCCCAAAGCCTTGATATCCACCTCTATTGGCATTGCCCATAAAATTTACTGCTTTAGGATTTGCTCCACAGAACTTAGCCGTGTGGTCACCTCCTCTGCAAACATCACACCAACCATTTTGTTGCTATTGTACCATATTAACTAAGGTTGATGGCTGACCTATTGCTACCGGTGCCTGTTGTTAACCCTATGCTAGATTATTGAAGTGCGTGGTCAACATGTTTTGTATGGCCGACATTTAAGCCTGCAGGGCAGTTATAGCATCAATCTCCAACACACCGGCCTACTTCTTGACTACTGGTCAGCTTGATCCTCCATTCCATTTTGGGTTTCCTTGAGCAATCCTATTGAGGAGAACATAAAATTCATTGTATATCTTCTCTAATGCTTGTCCCCCTGCAGCTGAATCAAGGAGAATCTTAGTATTGGGTTCCAATCCTTCAATAAAGGTATGCACTAATACCTCGTTAGCTTGACATTGGTGTGGACAATTGATTATAATATTTTTAAACCTGTCCTAGGCTTGATATGGATTCTCTCCGAATCTCTGCTTGAAGCTCAAAATCTCACTCCTGAGTTTGGCTCTCTTGCCAGATGAGAAGAATCACGTGAGGAACTTACAGACAAGATCATCCCAGGATGTGATAAAGTTTGGTGGCTCTATTTGTAGCCACCTCCCTGCTTCCCCCAGTAGTGAGAAGAGGAATAAGGTCATCCTCACATAGTCTTTGTTTATCCCTATGGGAATAAAAGTATCAGCAATCTCTAGAAAGTTCTGAAGATGGACCTGTGGGTCTTCATGTGGTAGCCCAGTGAAATGTCTATTAGAGTGCAGCAACTAGACCATGTTTTGCATCAACTCCCACTGACCATCAGGCTCTAGCTTAAGAAAATAGCTGGTGACGTTAGTGGTTCTTGGCCCACATTCCGAACTAGCCTAGTCCCGGTGGTACAGGTGCCATTGGTGCAACAGGATCAATTTATACTATACCCCTTTTTGATCCTCTTATTCAATAAGTTCAATCAGCGGTGTTTAAAATAGAACCCCTACTCTCCTCTTTGATTGACGAAAGCAAGAATTCTGATCTTCAAGCTTATAGACTAATTACCTGCATAATGGCACAACTAAGATCAAATGCAGCGAACACCATAAAACAAGACAACTTAGATAATCAACCAATTTGCTTCAAATCTCTAGCAACAATGCCAAAAACTTGTTGGTCCCCAACACACGCAAGAGTACGTGGTCTCACCAGTAATATAGTGGCCCTAATTAAGGAGTCAGGTTACCATACTCAAGGGATTTGAATGATATCAAAAACTAATTCAAGTTATCACGTTTGAAGTGCTTTTAGTAGCAATATATGGTGAGTTATGTAAAGAAATTAAATGACTAAATTACTTTTAAACTAAATTAGTTTTTGTTATTAAGATATCAATTAAAGGAGCAATTCCAAGGTTGTAACCTTAACGACTCTATTTAGTCTCAACATTTGCATCTGTGGTTGGGCTCCTAGACTATTGACTCACGGGGTTTAAATTACCCGAATATGGTTGCATGCCTCTGTCGGCCTACCGTTATTGACTCCTTGACTACACCATTGAGTGAGGATAGACAGACCAATATAAGTGCTTTAAAGTTATTTTTCTATATTATGAACTGAGCTAGGTGTAAGGGTAGTCGTCATAGGTCTCCCTTACACGAATTGATCTAGTTTCCTAGTCGAACAAGTTCACTATATTATTGCATTCTATTCACTCCAACATCTTTCAATTCCATAGTGAACAACTAATTTACCACCTAACTGGCTATATTATGCAGTATAGATAAAAGAAATGTAGGAATAATCAAAAGAAGTCATTCATAGATGTCAAAAGTCAAGAACTAAACATCATCTATAGCTACAACCCCAGAATATGGAGACTTAGCCACTCATAGTCACTATGCACATCATGAATGACCTAACAAAATTAACAACGAAGAAACAAAGATCAAACTAACCAAAGTAACCTTAGAAAAAGGTTTTCAATTCTCTCTCTCTCACTGTTCTTACATAAAAACCAATATGAAAACCCTAAAGGTTTTGACAAAATATAATTAAAAATTCCATAACTCAAATTTTCACTTCGTCTTCTCAAGTTTGTGATGCAGACCTCTTGTTTCACGGGGTTTCCACTAAGTTTTGTTGACTGGACAATTTTTCTCATCTTTTGCACAAGTCCATGATGCGGACTGTGCTTATTTTCTTGCTTCACACCTTTTTTCACTATTTTTTAGCTTCCACAGCTTTGTCCTAAGTTTGCCACACTTAGTCTTTTTGCTGCTTCAGCTTTGTTCTAAGTCTGCGACACTTAGTCTTTTTGCTGCTTCAACTGACGTTTATCTTCTAAGTCCTGGGTTGTGATCTTCCTTCACTTCCAAATGTGACTCCGGACTTTCACAATTTAAGCAAAATCTGCAAAAACATAACCAAATGGTGCACTTGGCCTTATGTTAGGAAAATAAGAGAAAATAAACTAAAAAATGCCTAGACTCTATGAATTTACCCTCTAACTAGGCTCCATTTTATGGATTTTGTTTTGCTAATTAGGTGTATAAATACTCCTAAGATCAACTACTCTGCTCAAAATCCTCAAATCTCGTCTCACACATAATGCATTACTTCACGTCTTTTTAATATGCTCTCAAAATTGGAACTATTTATTACAATTCCCATAAACTTGAAACCATAATTGATTACTTCCTTCTTGTGAATTAAGAATTTCTTCTAAACCTAAAAGGTATTATTACAATATAGTTTTTTCATATGCTTTTGTTAGATATGAGATATAAGTTCAAACACAGAATCAATACTTTGTACTTAAAGATCTTATGGTTTTGTTAGATATGGAGGACTAACTATGAATTGAATTTTTGCTATATTATTTGGGGGTTTTGGGTATGGCTTATATGTTGCTTAGCTAAATTGAGTAGAACTTTCATTTTTTTATACAGTTTTGGGTATGATTGTATGATTTTAGCTAAATTGCATGAATTCTTCACTTTCAATCTTTTAATGTCGCACTCGTATCTGATTCTCCATAAATGTAATACTTTTCATGAATTTCACATGCTCATACTAACATTTTTGAAGAGTCCAAATAACACAATTTCTTAATATAAGTTTTTTTGTGTGTTTCCTCTAAAACTACACATGGGTTAGGGATATAATTCATTTGTCCCTGTTAATGATTAGTAAATAAATGAAATAAGCCACAAAAATATGTAAATGTAGGTGATTAGCAGTTGTTATAGCAAGTATATACAAATTATTTATATCATTGAAATATAAATAATATTTTGTAGTTAACTTTTCTGTCATTTTTTATTTCTCGTAGGATTTGAATGCATTACTTTTCTTCCCCTATTGTTGAAAAACAATGAATGAAAAATGATCTTGTTACATATTTAGATACCAGGATGTGAGAGTAAACAATAATAAAGTTCAAAATTTAAAAGCTTGAAATTGAACTTGTTACTTTGTTCAACAGAAAAGAGATGGAATCATTTTGGAGGTTACTTTGTAACAAGCTAGTGAGGAATTTACAAGTTTGCCAAATACATCTTGATTTATGTAATCAAATTTTTTTGTGTGTGTTTTTACATTTCTTTAAAGATCTAGAACATGTATCACCTTCTTGTAGGGGTGATTCTTTTAGCTTCAAAAACTATTCACTTAAAATACTTGGTGAAGTTTTTTTTAGTTCTACAAGTATATTTACAATATATATCTATATATATATATATATTGATTCAATTTTTGGTCTGATGGTTCTTCTTTGTAACTGGCCACACTTTAATATTTTTGGCTTGATGTGATTATTTGAGTATTTTCTGTTCTAGTTTGTTGTATACAAAAGTCTGGCTATTACCTTCATAAAATAATTGCAAATCAAATTTGTGTGGACAACTCCTCTTTTTTCATGAGAAGAGAAGATTTCCCAAAAAATGGCTAACTTTGCATCGTATTCAAAGTGAATTTTAGTGTTCTTATTACTACTGACTTTTTGTGTTTACTCTTTCTTAACTTCAGTTAGTGATAGGAATAAGTATAACTAAATCACATGAATTAGAGTTTGACATGCTAAAATTGATGATCATAAGTTGATTAATGCTGATAAGGTAGGAGATGGACTAATTTTGTGTTGGACTTGGGGTGACCAAATAGTGTTAGCATATATAATTCACCTCTTTTATGTTATTGTGGTGGTTTTACATTCTCTTAAAATATGTAGTTTTCTCTTAGTTAAATATGGTGATATTAAATCCTCTTACATTAGATACTTGTCGTATTGACAAATTATTTAAATTCAAATTTTATTTACTTGATTACTATCTAACTAATATATTATTAGGTAGTAAAAATAGTCTGTTATCATTGTTGGTTAGATAAGAAGCATGAGTTCCCTTAGAGTTGATCATATGTAGATGTATAAGAGACTAGTTCCAAGTCGAACAACAGTCACTACTAAGTTCATAGAAGGTATGCGTGTATTTATAGAGTTTGCATTAATGCAAACTGATTTTGTTTCTAATGGAAGTATAAGGTGTCTTTGTTCAAAATGTAAAAACAGTAGTGGATTTCTTGAACCTCATGATATTAGAGCACATTTATACAATCATGATTTCATGTCCGACAATTATCAATGGAAATCACATGGAGAGGCTTTTGTGCTAATTTCTAGGCCTCAACTTGGTACCAATATAGGCAATGAAATAGGTGCTAATAGAACACCAATAAATTCATACCGCATTATGATCTTTGATGCAGTTTGTCCTAATTTCAATTTAGACAATGATGTATATGATATAGATGTTGATGATGAAGAACCTCCAAATCAAAATACTCAAAGACTTTTTGAAATGCTAAAACTGCTGAAGAGCTATTACTTGATGGATGTCTGACTCATTCTTCCTTATCAGTAGTGTGTAGGCTATTAAATGTTAAGTCTGAGTTTAACATAAGTGATAATTGTTATAACCAGATTTGCTATTTTTGAAGGAGCTCTTACCCAAAGAAGCAAAATTACCTGATGATTACTATAGGACTAAACAAATGGTGGCCAAACTTTATCTAGGATGTGAAAAGATAGATGTATCTCAGACAGGTTTATCCTATACTACAAAGAAACTAAATACAAAAGAGATTGTCCAAAGTGTGATCAACCACGCTATAAGCCTAAGCGAAAAGGGCAATGGAAGGCAAAAAGATGTTCCATATAAAGTACTGCATTACTTTTCCATAACTCCAAGGTTGTAAAGACTATATATGTCAACAAAGACAACTGAATATATGACATGGCATCAATAATATTATCCATAACCTGGGGTAATGAGTCATCAAGTCATGGAGAGGCATAAAAGAGTTTTATCGATGTCATCCTATCTTTGCAATTGAGCCTCCAAATATAAGGCTTGGACTTGCAGCTGATAGGTTTAGTCCTTATGGATAGATGACCCATCCTTATTCTTATTGGTCAACATTCATTACACCATACAATCTTTCACCAAAATGTGTATGACTAGTCCTTACATGTTTTTAAGTCTTCTCCTGGTCCAAAAAGTCCTAGAAAGAATATAGACTTATACTTAAAACCACTTATCGATGAACTAAAGCAATTATGGATTGATAGGATAGAGACTTATGATTCTCATAAGAAATAGAATTTTCAAATTCGGGTTGCACTTATGTAGACTATCAATGACTTTCCAACTTATGGAATGTTGTCTAGTTAGAGCACACATGGTCTATTGGCATGCTCTTGTTGTATGGGAAGAAGTAAGGCATTTTACTGAAGGGATGAGAGAAAAGGTTCATTTTTTATTGCCATCATCAATTTTTGCCTATGGGTCATTCATTTCGGCAGGATAGAAATCATTTCTAAAAGGAAGGATTGAGAACTGTGCTCCTCCTATTAGGTTATCTAGTGAAGACATTTGAACAAAGTTTGTAACTTACCAAAAACTACTGATGACCACACCTTTGATAAGGTGCCAGGGTTTGGGCATCAACATAATTGGATAAAATAAAGTATTTTTTGGGAATTTTCATATTGGAGTAGAAATGTTATTTGGCATAATCTTGGTGTTATGCATATTGAGAAAAATGTATTTGATAATATATTCAACACAATAATGGATCTAAAGGATAAAACAAAAGACAATTTAAAAGCTAGAATGAATGTGGAAAATTATTGCAATCGTCCAGAGCTTGAACTGATTGAGCATCAAGGAGAAATTCTGAAGCAAAGACAACCTATTCATTGACAAAAGAACAAAGAAAGTTGATATGTGAATGGCTTAAATTCTTAAGGTTTCTAGATGGTTATGCTTCCAATTTGTCTAGGTGTGTAGATATGGAAGATTATAAAATATCAAGGATGCAGAGTCATGATTGTCATGTATTTCTAGAAAGATTACTATTAATTGCATTTTGAGATTTTTTGCCAGAGCCGATTTGGAATGTCTTAACAGAGATAAGTTTATTTTTTAAAGGTTTATGTGCGAATGTGTTAAAAGTAGAAGATCTTGAGAAGCTTGATGAAAGCATAAACGTTACAATTTGCAAGCTAGAGAAAATATTTCCCTCTAGTTTGTTTGATCCCATAGAACATTTGCCAATTCATTTACCATATGAAGCAATAGCTGGTGGCCCAGCCCATTTTCGATAGATGTACCCTTTTGAGAGGTAAGAATCTAAACTATATCTTTATTAGATGATTAATTTGATCATTTAACATCGGAATAATCTCAACTATATATATTCGTCAAAGAGATACACAATCTAAAGAAGATTGTGAAAAATAGACATTGTGTCAAAGGATCAATATCTGAAGTTTATATCATAAAAGAAATTTCAATATTCAGTTCCTATTATTTTTGGTCTAATATACAAATTAGGCTGAATAAAGTTACTCGAAATGATGATGGAGGCAAAGTTGATGCACCTGATGGTCGCCTATCTAACTTTTTGCCTCCTGGACGTCCTAGTAGGAAGATGAATGGTCGTTATTTGTTTGATAAGGAATGGGATGCAACTCAAAATCTATGTTTTATTAAATTGTGAGAAAATTTAACAATTCATCTAGTAAGTTTATAACTTTTACCTTTATAATATATAATATTGAATGAATGGTTAATTGTTAGAACCCATAAGTCCTTAGCTAGTTCAATTTGGTAGAGTTGGAGCCAAAGGTGAATATGGTCTGGGAGAAATTTGCAGAATTTAATTTGGAGTTAAAATGAAGATTTTAATTCATAAGTTGCATTTTTAGTTGTTACCGAAGCCAAAGTTTGACTTTGGTCAACAAGTAGGGTCTAGAAGCTCGAATCGGAATTCTAAAAATTTTAATAGTTTCAGATGGTCAACTAATGCTAGAAATGGTTTCGCTGCAATTTTTAGAGCTTCTGAGAATATTTTGCATTTTTGAGTCCAAAATTAGTTTAATGAGGTTTTGGGGTCAAGGAGGCCTCAATTGCAAATTATGACATTTTCATTGGATCCAGAACATAGAGTTTGGGCTAAGAGGACCTTTCGTTCAGTTCTTGGGAAGTTCGAGTGCGGTGTGACCCTTTTGATAATTTTCGGTATTAGAAATGGGACTCACATTGGAAAACAATGACCTCATATGAGAATTTTGACCTCACCAATGAGTCTGGAATGTCATTTCCAATCAGATTTCATATATGGATTGTATTTTTCCAACTTTAGATAAATCTGGAGCATTGAATTTAAATGTCACATATGGCTGGAAAATTTGTATGCTGTTGACGTGGACTAGTAGAATCTTGCCACGTGGCGTAACTCCCTTCAAATTTGCACATTTGCAGAAAATTGCAGAACATTGGCCAGTTCTTCCCCAAACTTCACACCTTTATTTCTCTCTCATTTTTTATCCAATTTGAGTGATTCAAAAGGCTAAATTCTATAATTTTCTGAGAAGAACAACTTGGGAGCTTGATAAATAGATTTTGGTGCATCGTTTAAGGTAAATATCATGATTTTTGCTGTTGCGTTGTTGTTATTCCCACAAACTTTCTTATGCGATTTCTTCCTCATATGAGCTCCATTTTTA
>JAOTQJ010091087.1:0-12030 GCA_025642045.1 Solanum sejunctum
GTTTAGCAAATCTTAATAATGCACAGTATATAGAGCTAGATGGAAGCTTCATAACAGAGATATTTACACAAGAGAAAGACAAGGCTAGAAGAAGAGTAAAACAAGGCAACAATCAACAGACCAAGACACTAAATAGGGATAAGATCATAACAGAGAAATATAAAGGAAGGAATTGATGAATACACACCTAGCAGTAGACAAAGAACTTAACATGATTCAGAATATTTCGTATGAATCAAAGTATACCATTTCAAACATGAGACATAGAACATAATCAAAACAAACAGATAATTAGCATTTTATTCATAAAGTTTGAAAATTTCAAGAAGTAATGTTTAAGTTGCATTATTGCATTCATGCTGGGTTGTGATATCCATTTTACTCTGCTCAAGTTAGATTTTATCTCATTCGAGGATGTATGATCCCAAGGAGGAGATATTATAATAATAACTAGTACATTGGAAAGCTAACAAGGAGCAAATTTTAGTAAATGACTTCTTGTGCTAGGGACTACAAGCCTAATCTATGGCTCGTAGATACTTCTACGGATCGTAGAACAGGTCTAATAGATGGCCCTATCAATTAAGATAATATTTAGGAAAATGGTTGAATGTATGAACTTGGATTGATTAAAGGCTAAGTTTGGTGAGTCCTCTAGTTTGGGGACAACATCCTATTTCTTTTAAGCTTGGATTGAAATGAGACATTGTGACTTCCATTTTTCTACTTTTCTTGCTACTTTTATTGAGGGTGAGCCAGGGACATATCTTATCCTCCCCCCCCCCCCAGGTCTACTATTAGAGGTATTATTGGACATACATGAGTTGATTATGATTTAGTACTTGTTTTATGATTGACATTCCTTAGTCCCATGTCCTTAGTTTTTACTTTATCTTTTAAGTCGATACCTATGAAATATTTGATGAATGTTAATAGGCTTATTGGAGATACCTTCGAGTCCCTTATTAATCGTGTCATGTTTAGGCCCTAGGCTCGTATTGTGACAAGCTTGGTGTAAGAGTATGAGGTTTTGAAATGATTCTTAGAGTCCAATATACTGTGCCAAATAAGGCCTTGTTCATTATTATGAAGCGCGCCACAACTATGAATAGGAAACTATAAAGCGTTTAGGAAATCTTCCCTTCTTCCATGAATCATGTCGTGCCTTAGAGTTGCCCTAAGATTTTCGCTTGACTAATGAATAGTTCTTTGTGATTTTCTAGATGATGACTTTGAGAAGTGTACCTCCACCAAGAGCTTTGGATGAGGACCAAGTCCTTCTAGTCCCACAAGAGGATGTGGTTTCATATGCAAATTTCTAGACCGCATGTGCGGCAAAGGCTGTAACCCCGTGGCCAACTCAAAAGGGTTGAGGTTCAATGCAAAGATTCAAGGGAGTTTTTGCATAAAACACGCATACTTCAATCTTGATTATTCAAAGCATAGAATTTAAGGGTTTTGCACTATGATTTAAATTTTTAGGAGTGTTTGAACAATCAATTTGGGAAATTGCTATCAACTGCAAGGGATGAACATGAATTTGGTATAGTTTCATCTTTTATTTTCATCTCTAGCTAAAACCACAACCTTTTAGGGAGATGTAGTAGTTGAATTTGTAGATTTTTTTTATGGGTGTTTGACAATCTCTTAAATATTGATTAAGTGATTATGGATTTCACAATTTCTCTATGTTTCATTTATGAATTATGGTTGCAAACTTAATTCAAGCTTAGATCTTCATGCATACCTGAGATGGTTATAAAGTGGGTGAAATTGATAAATGACCGTTAACTTGTGTTGATATAATTGCTTTCAAGAGATAGTAATTATGCTGATGCATTGGGTGTTTAGCAGTGTAACCTGAACTTATACTTGATAAAGTAGGGTTTGATAGTTGGTATGTTTCCGAGAGTTGCATATCAGATTTTAATCAAACCCAACCTACCCATACAATTTTAATTACTTTGAGCATTGTTAATATCCAACTAAAATCTACTAGTCTAACTAAGCATTTTCCCCTAGAACAACTTTCCTAAATCTGAGTACAAACCAATTTCATTGATCTTGATTTAAATCTTATCTGATTAGATATAAACATGCTTATTTTTACGTCCTTTATTTTTAACATTTCATGACATTAGATTAATTACGTTACTACTTCTTAATTGAGTTCTATTCTTGTGCATTCCCTATTGGATCGACCCTGACCTAGTTGGGATTTTACTTGATTGACGACTATCCATATGAATTAGTTCGAGATGTCATGAACGTCATCATAGTAAGGGTAATAATAACTCAAACTCCATAATATGAAGCCAACATAGGATAGCGGCCATGCCTCTCATATCCTAAAAGAGGATTTTTTATATTGAATCCATTGATGTGATGTCCTTTATTTTCGCAAGGTATTAAAACGATATGGCAACAACATTGCTTTATTGTATAATCACTAGTTCATAGGTGGTATTTTTAGGTTAGAGAAATCCTCTTAGAGTCATTTTCTTATCTTATTGAGTTGCATATTCATAGTTATATTGTTGAAAGCATTGTTAATTTAAAACTTGCATATTATATTGATTTTGGGTTGAGCTAATTCTTTCTTTGAGTGCTTTGATGCATGTTATTCTATTAAGGCATATTAAATATTATACATCCCATTTATTAGTGTTAGTCGATATTGCATGTTTTCATAATGCAGATACAGGTACTAAGGGTCCTCTGCAGACGATTCATTGAAGATTTCGAGTATTCATAGTGTATTGGTACTCCCTCTTAGAGTTTAGAGGATTTTCTTCCATTTCAGTTTATTTCTTTTTTCATAGCTTTAGAGGATTTTCTTCCATTTCAGTTTATTTCTTTTTTCATAGCTTTGGGGTAGCCTTGGACTTACCTTGTCACCTTCTTGATAGTTAATAAAGACTTCATAGAGAAAGTCAGATGATGCACTTTTGAGTCTTCTTTGAAATCCATCTTTATTGATATAGAGTTATTATTTGAATTATTCCTTGATTTAACTTTTAAGGACTTGCAAGTTAGGAGGTTAGAAAGCGTAGAGGAAGTGGAACTAGAAATATTGCAGGTCTAAGTAATAGCCTCATTTATAAATTGTGGTTCCAACCACAAAATATAAACAAGGCTCATGGATGGGGTCAACCTAGGTTGGAAATTGACTAAGTGTGAGAGCCATCCATGAAGGGTCTTTACTATCCATAAATGGAACTATGGACCATAGGATGGGTTCGTGAATTGATGACCTAAGTTTATGGAAAATATGGTTCCTGAAGATTGAACTATGAACAAACAAGCTGACTCATAGTTCATTCTATGGTTCGTAGTTTGGCCTCATAGATGGTGTCCTGAGATTTGGAAATTTATCTAAGTGTTGGGTTACTCTGCGGATGAGTCTATGGCTTGTAGACCATTCTACGAGTCATAGATGGCTCTTGGATTGACCTTTAGAGACCAAGTTTTTGATGTTTCAAAGGTTGAACAGGACAAAACCCCAAGTACGATTTGTGTTTTGATTTACGACCTGTAATCAGGGTCATGGATGGAATTCTGGTAGTTTTAATGAAAGGCATTATTGTCCATTCCCATACCCTAATTAAAACTATGTCATTGTGGGATCTTTTTGCCTCCCATATCAAACCCTAAACCCTTATTCACTCTCATTCTCACTATTCTCAAACTCTCCTAAAATTTTCTAAGGCAAGATACACTCTGAAGGAAAGGGCAACGCAAGGGTTTTCTTTCGAGAGATTACTTTTTCAACTTCTTTAAGTCGTTCCTTAAGATGATTTACAGGTGTGTGAGTTTGATTTGTGGGTTCCTTCCACCTACAAAGTTCCTCAATGATTTTCTTTACCTTTTCTTTATGTTCTTAAAAATTATGAGTTTCATGAGCATGATTTAAGCGATATTTTTATGATATATTTACATGTATTTTGGTTGCAATGATGTAATGTGATAATATACCATGAAATCCTATGAGTATAAAGTTAATTTCAATGATTTCATTAACTAGGATTTTTCAATGATGATATGGGTTGTTTAATATTGGCTTCAAAGTTATGTATTTTATCATATTCATGCATTATACTCTTGAATTATGTAATTTTTAAGTCATTGCGTAGGCCCCCACTATATTCATGATGGGTTTGCATAATGTCAAGGATAAAGGCTAAAAATAAGTTTTAAAAGTTTTGAATGTTGTCAAAGACATGTTGTAAAGCACTCAATGATATTTATGATGGAGCCTCAACATGAAAGGACAATTCTCTCTTGAGTGGATCCCAATTGAATGATATACTCCTATAAGGCATTGAGCTGGGGTTCAATAAGGGTACCCTAGAAGCAACCTCTTGACCCATTAACTCTGTACCACCATAGGAGACCTTACAGACTACGGATAGTGGATCCACAACAGCTATATTTCACTAAGATATATATATGTATAAGTTGATGGAGTTCCACCTGGCAAGTGGAATCCCCGTGCCAACATAGAGGGTTATATTAAATATCATGTAGTAGCTCATATAGTATTATATGTCAGTTATGGTCTTTTCCCAAAGTTATGTAGTTGATGTCATTGTTCCTTAAATATGTTTTATATGATGCACTAATCTTTACTTCACATTGAACCTAATTCTTGGACACGAACTTGCATGAATGATGACATTACAACTCCATGTATGAAGACTTCTAAATTTTATGAATGATGGCATTATAATTTCATGCATGATGAAATTACATTTTCGTATTTGCATTGCATCTCACATACTTAGTACATTCAAATGTACAAATGCATTGCCTATTGACAGACACTCCACCTTCTCTATCTGCATGTGACTAGCTTTGACATTCAAGATTAGTAGATTTTGTGAGCCCCTAGTTCAGGGATTACACCTTATTTCCTCATGCTTTGTATATGTTCAACATTTATGTTTTTGAGTTATATTTATGGAGACTTTTACTTTTATTGTTATTTTAATGAATTTTGTATTCGAGGGGAGCTCAAGTCTGTCATAGGCCTCGCTAAATCCGTTATGTAGAATGGTATGTTTGGATGACTTAGCTTCTACTTTTAGTAGGTGTTTCCTCAAATTTTCAATGATTCATATCCCTTAGTCCCTTTCCCCGTTTTAAATTCTGGATTATGTTGTTTGATTAACTTTGAATTCTTAATGAATGGTAAGAGGCTTAGTGAGGTACCTTTAGGTTTCTCATTCGCTATGTTATGACTAGGCCTTAGGCTTCGGTCATGACAAACTTGGTATTAGAGCATGAGGTTTGAAATTTTCCTTGGATGTCCAACATACCTCATCTGGTAAAGTCTTGTTTATGGTGGTCAAGTACGTCACAATCATGAATGAGGGGCTATGAGGCATTTTGGAAACTTTCCCTTCTTTATGATTTATGTTGTTCCTTTAGAGTTGTCTAAGGTTTGGCCCCATCTATCGATATTCTTTTAGCCTTTTCTAGATCATATCACCGAGAAGAGATCCTTTACCAAGGAAAGTAAATAATGACCAATCCCCTCCCATGCCGCTAGAGGAGGGAGTCACACAAGCAAAGTTTTGAGCCATTTTTGTGATGTTGGCACAAGTCTTAGCTAACCAATCCATCTGAGAGGTTTCTTTTCATCCCCCAACACCTTCATTGACGATAAGGGTCCAGGATTTTATGAAAATGAACCAACTAGAGTACCAAAGTTCTAAAATTAACAAAGACCTGGTGGAATTCATTGATGAGGCATATATGATTGTAGCCATTACAGGGGTGTCATTAGAAGAGAAGGTTGTGCTAGTAGACTATCAACTTAAAGGTGTGGCAAGGTTTGGTATGATGAATGGGTTGATAAAAGGGGTGAAAGAGCTGGCCAGATATGGGAATAGTTCAAAGATGCATTTTTAGATAGATTCTTCCCATTGGAGCTAAGGGAAGTGAAGGTGTAAGAGTTCACAAATTTGAAGCAAGGACATATGAGTGTGAGAATATTCCCTCAAATTTACAAAGCTCTCCAAATATGCACCGTTCATGGTGGTGGACCTTCGAGCTAGAATGAGAAAATTTATCTCTGGAGGTGTCAGAATTGGTATCTAAAGAGTGCAAGACCATAATTCTCATGAAATATATGGAAATTTCCCTTCTAATGACATACACAGGGTAAATTCAAGAGGAGAAACTGAGGGAGCGTGCTAGGATGTCCAAGAGGGCTCAAATGGATAGTAGTGGATTCTTCCCCCAAAGGAGTAGTGGCCATGGCAAGTTCCAAAGTAGACAAAAAGCAAATGATCCAAGAGTTAACTAACACCCCTCATCTTCATTTCAACAAAGACAAGGGACCAATCCCATGCCACAATGAGGGTCAGGTGCAGGAGCTTCTCCTAATTGTGCCAAGTGTCAAAGGCCCCGCAAAAAGAAGTGTCTAGTCAGTTCCAATGCATGCTTCCAATGTGAAAATCCTAGTCATCATGCCAACAAATATAGAAGCACTAGTTTTAGGATTCAAGGATAGGTGGACAACTTGAAGGCATTCCAAGAGCCAATAGGTTCTATCCTTGCATGTTCGCCAAGAGGTGAAAGAGACTCCGAACGTGGTTACTGATGCACATGCATTGTTAGATTCAGGAACCAATTTATCCTTTACAACTCTATTTATTGTAATTAGATTCCATGTATGCCCTGAAATCCTAAATGAACGTTTCGAAGTTTGTACTCCAGTAGGAGAATCCATTGTTGCAGAAAGAGTCTATAGGGGTTTTCCCATATCCATCTTGCATAAACTTGTTCCTTATGATTTAACACAGATTTTCATGATTGATTTTGATGTCATACATGGGACGGATAGGTTTGCATGATTCCTATGCTTCTGCAGATCATTGAACACGTAGGGTCAAATTCTAATTCCCAAATGAGCGTATTCTTGAGTGGAAGGATAGTAGTTGTTCAGATAGAGGTTTGTTTGTCTCCTATCTCAAAGCTCTAAAATGATCTCTAAGGGGTGTATTTCTAACCTAGTGAAGGTTAGAGATGTCATGTCATGACCCAAACCTAGGGTCTAGATATGACACGGCGAATGGGGAACCCAAAGGGACCCCAAACAAACCTCTTAACATATCATTATATATCATTGGTCACTGAAGCAATTAAACAACATAATAAGAGTAAAAATAAGGAAAAAAGAACTAAAGAGATACTTTCAAAACATAAGCAACCAGGGTCACCCTCATAGTCAATATATACATAAAAGAAAGATAGTCTTTGTACATAGCATGAAGTCATAGATATTGTCCCCGGAATGGAGGACTCACCAACTAGCTTGAGAGAAATTGTACTAGCCACATGGAGGAAGAGGATCAAGCTATGCTCCGGTTCCTACATGGTGATTTCATATAGGCATAGAGTATGCATTAGTACGTTTGAATGTACTAAGTATGTAGGATACAATGCAACAAGAGATAAGCAACATAATCGAAATGCATAAGTGTAGGCAATGAGTAGTATATAAGAATATGGCATGCATAGAAGATGCTTAAAGTAAATCATGCTTACATAAAACATAATACATGTGTAAGAAGAGACCATATTAATGAGTCCATAGTTTATCAAGGTACAAATCCCTTGATTGGTTGGTGGATCGTTATACCCTACCACCCCTGGTGATTAAGGTACAAACCCCTCAACCCAGTTATCAAGGTACAAATCCCTTGAAGGGTTATGGATCTTCTCACCCTACCACCCCTAGTGATTGAGATACAAACCCCTCAACTCGATTATCAAGGCTGAAACCCCTTGATTGGTTATCAAGGTATAAACCCTTCAATATGGTTACTTGGGCTCTTATCCGCCCGAGTAGGGCATGCTCACTTTCCAACACTATATAGGAGAATATCATATACATACATTCCTTTAATCATCATAAAGTCATTAAACTCATAAGACATGCATTGGACCTTCAATTAATCAAGAAACCATAATCAGATATTTTATAAAACACTTGGTGGGTATGTAGAGCTAGTATAAAACCATTCAAATTAGGGATGAAATCATGCAAGAAAATCTAATATAAAACCATCCATCAATACTTAGTAACACCCTCAATAAATATACACTAAAACCCTTCATCAAATCCCATAATTATCTTAGATTCACAACACCAAACATGTTAAAATAGTCACAATGTCATGAAACCCCAACATAGTTCAGGGTCAAATTCATAGTAAGTAAGAACCATAAGAAAATCAACTTAAAATCATCCAATTTAAGTAAAAGGAAGCTTAGACTTCATGGGTGAAAGGAACCCATCAACGAAACCCACATATCTTGACTTTGGAGAATCCTTGAAGAAGATTGGAAATAGAGACTTGAAGCTTGAATGAAAACCTTAAGATCTAGATGAGTTTTGGGACTTGGAATTTGGGTTGAAATATTTGTCAAAGTGTTTGAGTGAGTATTGGGGAATGTTTAATATGATATGGTATTGAAATATGGATAAGTATAGGTGTTTTCACACATGGAAGGACTTAGGCCCAAGACCCAATAGTCTTGGACTGAACAAAAATAACTAGGCAAAATTAACACTAGTCCATGCCTTGGCTGCGTTGCGCCAAGGGGGCAGACTCATTTGGATAAGGAAAATTAAGGAAATTAAAATTGTGATTCGTTTTCAATAAACTCGGAGTTAGATCCATTTCCACTCAATTTGACCCCCTAATCGTGAACTTGTCAATTTAAACATGAATGCATGCAATGACATGAGGGATGCACTTAAGACTTGAAATCACATAGGGGACTTAGATTAGTACCTTAGATTTTAGTGGAGTGGAAAAGGTAAGGATATCGCTTTTGTATGTACGCTTTGGCCTCCTAAGTAGCACTTTCAACTTCTTGATTCCTCCAAAGGACCTTAACGAAAGCCACATCCTTGTTCCTCAACCTCTTCACTTGTCTATCCAAAATTTTAAACGGAACCTCTTCATAAGTCAAATTGTCTCCAACAACACCCACAATAATACCATTAGGGTCTCCCATAATTTTTTCAATACAAACACATAAAAGACCAGATGAACCAAATCCATCTCACTAGGCAATTCAAACTCATAAGCTACCTTGCCAATCCTCTACATTACCCTATAAGGACCCACATATCTTGGACTCAACTTGCCCTTCATAACAAATAGAACTACCCCCTTCATAGGTGACTCTTTCAAATAAAGCCAATCAACAACCTTGATTCAAGATCCCTTATCCTCATATCGGCATTGGACTTTTGGTGACTTTTGTCTGTCTTCAACCTTTCTCTAATCATCCTAACCTTCTCACGAGCCTCCATAACCAGATCTGGTCCCAGCAAAGCTACCTCTTTAACCTCAAATCACCCAACCAATGGCCTACAACATCTACCATAGAAAGCCTCAAAAGAGGCCATACCAATACTAGAATGAAAGCTATTATTATAGGCAAACTCAATCAATGAAAGATGATCATCCCAACTACCCTTAAGCTTTAATACACAAGCCCAAAGCATATCCTCAAGTGTTTGGATAGTTCTTTCGGCTTGGCCATCTGTTTGAGGGTGAAACACCGTACTAAGCTTTACCTTGGTTCAAAGACGTCTTTGGAAGGATCTCCAAAAGTGTGAAATAAATTGATCACCACAATCCAATATAATATACAAGGGTACCCCATGCAATGTCACCAACTCATGAATGTTCAATTTAGCATAGTCTTTGGCTCCATAAGTAGTCTTAATCGAAAAGAATTGAGCCGACTTTGTCATCCTATCAACCACAACCCAAATAGAATCAACACCCTTTCTAGTCTTGGGCAACCCAACCACAAAATTCATGTTAATTTCCTCCAGCTTCTAAGTAGGAATCTCTATGTATTGGGTTAGGCCACCAAACCTTTGGTGCTCGGCTTTGACTTGTTTACAACTATGACAATCGGAAATAAATTTGGAAATGTCAATCTTCTTACCTTCCAACCAATACACCTCTCTCAAATCTCTATACATCTTAGTAGAACCAAGCTGAATAAAATAGGAAGAACCATGAGCCTCATCAAGAATCTTCTCCCTTAATTCATCAACACAAGGCACACACAACCTACCTTGGTACCCAAGGGCACCATCTCCCCCTTGGGAGAAAGCCTCCACCTTACCACCTTTTACCAATGCCTTCAATTCTTAAAAAGCGGCTTCAGGATTTACTTAGCTTTCACCTCCTCAACCAATGAAGATTTAGATCCATCAACTACCACAACACCACCATTATCAACCTCATCCAACCTAACTCCCAATCGATGGACCTCTCTAGCCACCCCTTTGCCACCATCATCAACATTAGCTAGGAGACCCATAAACACCCTACTCAAAGCATCCACCACCACATTAGCCTTACTGGGGATGATATGCACACTCATATCATAGTCCTTAAGAAGTTCTAGCCACCTTTTTTGTCTCAAGTTGAGATCTTTTTGAGTGAAGACATATTGGAGACTCATATGATCGGTGAACACATCAACATGCACCCCACATAAATAATGATTCCAAATCTTTAACGTGAAAACCACGATGGCTAATTTAAGATAATGAGTAGGATAATTCTTTTCATGCGCTTTGAGTTGTCTAGAAGCATAGGCTATCACCTTACCATTTTGCATTAGAACACAACCCAAACCAACTCTAGAAACATCACAATACAAAACAAATCCTTCTATCCCTTCAAGTAGTGACAATATATGAGTAGACACAAGCTTATCTTTCAATGTTTGAAAACTCTTCTTACACTCATTGGACCAAACAAATTTAACCTTCTTTTGGGTCAACTTTGTCATAGAAGAAGCAATAGAAGAGAATCCATTCACAAACCTTCGATAGTAACCCACGAAGACCAAGAAGCTCCTAGTTTCCAACAGGGTCAATGGTCTAGGCCAATTTCTAATTACATCCATCTTTTTTGGATCCACCTTAATACACTCCCTCGACACCACATGACCTAGGAAGGCAACCTCTTTTAACCAAAATTCACTTTTCTCATACTTAGCATATAACTTTTCTTCCCTCAACCTTTGAAGAACTATCTTCAAATGACTCATATACTCCTCCTTACTATGTGAATAGATCAAGATATCATCAATGAAGACCATAACAAATAAATCAAGGTAGGGTTTAAAGACCCTATTCATAAGATCTATGGAGATGGACGGTGCATTGGTCAACCCAAAGGATATCACAACAAACTCATCATGCCCATACCTAGTCCGGAAGGCCGTCATAGGAATATAACACTCCCTTACATTCACTTGATGGCACCCAAACCAAAGACCAATCTTAGAGAAGTGACTAGCCCCTTGCTATTGGTCAAACAAATCATCAGTCCTTGGAAAAGGATACTTATTCTTTATGCTAACTATATTTTGTTATTGGTAATCTATACACATTCTAAGGGAATCATCCTTCTTCTTCATAAACAACACCGGTGCACCCTAAGGTAATTAGCTAGGCCTAACAAAATCCTTCTCCAACAAATCGCTCAATTGCTCTTTCAACTCCTTTAACTCCGACGGGGCCATATGGTACAGGGGAATAGAAATGAGTTGAGTATCGGGAAGGAGGTCTATACCAAAATCTATTTTTCTTTTGGGAGGAACACCAAAAAGGTCATTTGGAAAGATATCAAGGAACTCATTTACAATTGGAACCCTTCAATGGGGCTCCAATTCAAGCTAACCTTCATGTAAACATTCACATAGTTTTCCCAATACTTCTTTCACCCCCACAAAGACTATTTTCATGGCAAATAAATATAAACACATAACTATAAATCCATATATCATCATATGCAACTTGTCCTCAATTCAAACCCCAAATTCGAAATTCAAAATTCAACTAATAGCCAACCTTTTTTCATGTTTTACCTTCATTATAATGCACCCCTAACACACCCATAAGCTTTAATTAACATAAATGAGGCTAGAAATTAACATACCTTTCAAGCTCCTTACAAGACCCACATCTTCCTAGCC
>JAOTQJ010091108.1:0-12028 GCA_025642045.1 Solanum sejunctum
TTTCCTCTGTCTGGATGTCCTCATTCAGCAAATCAGCATGCTTTATATAGGAATCATACCACAAACCCTTAAATAATTGTCCATAATAATATATTAAACATGAGTGGACACTAATGTGTTAGTGGAGCAAT
This sequence comes from Solanum sejunctum, assembly GCA_025642045.1. Taxonomy (NCBI): domain Eukaryota; kingdom Viridiplantae; phylum Streptophyta; class Magnoliopsida; order Solanales; family Solanaceae; genus Solanum; species Solanum sejunctum. Next base: position 132 of record JAOTQJ010091108.1, read on the forward strand.
AACTCCTTAATGCTGCACTTAGTAATGGAGCATTCACGTATTGATAAATATTATAGAACAGATATTGTCTAATCCACTAATGAAATGGATGGATTTTTTTCGAGTAATATATACAAAAAGAATAATAAGAAAAATCTTCGTTATACTATTCCAACTCAAATAGACAAAATTTTAGGGTCATTACACCAGCTGAGAGAAATACTGTAAATGTATAGAATGCTCAAATAATAGTGAACTGCAATAATACTAGCAAATCGGAACCCAAGTAACAGTAGCTGTTGCAGTAACCTCATCATGTCCTCACAACCAGAATCAAGTAACAGATCACAAGACAACTGACAAAACATAGCGAAGCTTAACCTCTCAGTATCACATGGTCAAGGGGTCGGACTGTATGCGGGTGTAAGTCCCTAATATCTAGGCCCGTACCCCCCCTAAGCCCCCATAAGCCTTGAGGGCACACGGTTTATAGGTCTATAGGTCCAAGAATCTGTACCATATGGGGCCTCGAACCCTGACAGACAACTAGGACCATGAACTGCTAATGATAACAAGGACCCAAAACCCTTATATTGTTGCATAGGCTGACATTCCTTTCTGGGTTAAGACAAGTGTCATCACCCCCAATTTTTGGTTGTGACAATATTCTTTTAACTTGGCCTCATTTCATATTTACGCTCTCTAACGTTGGGTGTGCACAAGTAGGTACTTAAACTAGTATAAAATTTAACCTAGAGATGCATGAGTCCGACGTGACATAATACAAGTAGGACACCACATAAGAAACAAATTTTCGTGTAGGATGTCACATAGGATGCATCTATCTATTTATTAAATTTTATATAAGCTTAAATGTATACTTATATACATCTAAATCTAGAGTTATAAATGCAAGTCGAGGCCAAGATAAAAAGCACATTTATGTATTATACTAATAGCTAAACCCAGTCTAATTAATCTCCATATACGATACTACTTGTATGCTTGCATAACTCTAATCAATTACTAAACAATCCCTATATGTGTAGGGACTAATTGATTTAATAAAATAAACTTCATATTTTGTTATACATTATTGAAGGTAGAAATATGACCATTATATTTCATATTATCTATTGGAAAATGGTCACATTCAAAAGTCCATCATTGACTTTGTAGATTATGTAATCTAGTGAATATATATTTATAACTTATTTAACACTTCATTTCTGAAAGTTGATATATAACATCTACGTATTTTGCTAACAACTAATCCCTGTATAATTAATCTCCTCTTACTATTATTATTTATAGGAAAATGGTCATATTCATATTATCTATAGGAAAAAGGTCATATTCGAAAGTTCCTCATTGACTTTGTAGATTATGTAATCTAGTCAACATTATTTATAGATTCATATTATTTGATATTTTACTTATTTAATACTAGAATTTATGAAAGTTGGTACATAAATGTTTTTCATTTCCATCTTTTCGAGTCCAATTCTCCAGATTTACACAAATTGTTGCAATATATCATCTATTCTTAGATACCCGATCATCATCAACTTCAAAGTTTTGTGCTATTTTCGCGCATTTTGCAAGTAGTATTAGTTAGAATGAAACGTTGTCAATGCAAATTGTTTATTTCTGAGGAAATCATAATCAGTATACTGAATCGGCTGCCTTTAAAATCGCTAGCAAGGTTTACATGCGTGCGGAAGTACATTGCTGAAGTTTACCGTCATCGTCTGCATCAGTGGCCTAAACCCTATTTACTAGGTTTCTTTTTCGTTGAGAAACATTTAAAAAGTCATTTCTTCTTCTCATCCAATGAATCACGACTGTTAATTGGTACTGGTTTGGATGAATCTATCGATAATATTAGTGAGAGAGTGTATATCATTGCTTCTTCCAATGGGTTTTTAATCTGCAACAAGCTTAGAAGCAAAGGATTTATTATGTTTATAATCCTGTGACAAGGCAGCATTTTGATCTCCCTAAAACTCCAATCGCTATGAAGGATCCATATGTTGGATTTATAGTAAAGGAGACAATGAGTCTGTCGCATTTAGTATAGTTCGTTATGCTGTACCCACTCCAGATAGCAGGAATAACTCCTGGTACCAGTATAGTTTAACAATTGAAAGTTTCTTTTCAGAGACTAATGAGTGGACTGCTGATTCGCTAATTGAGGATGTACCTTTTCCATTGCAGCCTTCCAGGGATGAGATTTCTTCATCCTCGTCTGGTGTAGTCGATGGAGTTTTCTTTTGGCTAGATTATTATGGACAATGGATTACTGTTTATGATAGTGTAAGAAAGTGTTTTTGGTCTTTGGAATTACCTGAACGGAGGACAGTGATCTATGCTGGTTATTGTTGTCTTGGATTATCAGGTGGGAAGATCTGGTTTGCATCTACTGGTTGGACAACTATCAGTTTTTGGAAACTCGACAGTTTTCCTAGTAGAGATGCAATATGGGTTAGGAAGTATGCTGTAAATGTTGCTTCTGTAGTTCGTAAATGTCAAGTGGATTTTGGACTTGGAGGAGGCACTTCTCTTGACAGGGAGGTTCGGAACATAGTTTTTCATCCTTCTCTCCCACATATCTTGTATTTGCAGATAAGAAGCATGGTTATTTCTTACAACCTGAAAACGAGTAATGCTGAACTTGTGTATGATTTTGGAGAAGCTTGGCCTAAGACACAACACTACAAATTGTGTTCCTATGACTGGCCTCAATAGCCACGTCTCCAGTAGGCTTCAACAGGTATTACACATTTTTACATTTTGTGAACTTTTAAGACTTATAATAGAGAGTGAATGGCCCTATTGCACAATTTTCTTTTTGTTATTTGTAAACCTCTTTCTCTTTCATCAAAATGTCTTACGTTTACCACGCCTCTTAGAATAGTTTTGTCCCCGGAGAAACTACACATTTGATATTGCCTTTAGTGTTAAAGCTAATTCCTTGTGATATTACCTTCACCAACACTCACTTTTTGATTCTTTCACTTGCACATTTCTCCTTTACTGTTCACGAAAATGGATGAATGAACTTCTGCTGATATCTGGCCTATTGGAATGCGGCTTCCCCTTGAATCGAATTTTTTTCCATGTTTACTATATTCCCTTCAATATTCTTTGAGAACTAATTTCAATTATAATGAGAATCGAGGCATTGGTGGTGTATTCTTTAACTTTTGGAATCTTTGATACTAGAGTTCCTTCTGTAGAACTCATCAGACAGGAAGCTTGAGAAGAACAAATAATAGGAAAGAAAAAAACAAAGAGAGAGTTGTAAAAAACATTAGAGAAAGTTGTTGGATACTTTCTTTAATACATTATTTAGCCATCGGAAATTTTGTAATTTGAAAACATATTATTTCAGATAGTTTTCTGGTGCAGGTGACGCACACCAAGGACACTCACTAGGGGCTGCGATCGTGCAGGTCACATCCTCGTAACCTTCATGAACATGGATCAAGGGTCACAATTGCAGAGGTTAGATCCTTGTGATCTTCGACAACATGGAGCCCAGTCCGTGATCACGGAGGTTCGACTAACTAGAGCTTCGCGAATACAGAGGGACCTCCGCAATCGTGGAAGTCATACCTTATATGCTTTGCGATCATGAAACACTCTTCATCATGATCGCGAAGGTCAATAATGTGGCAATTTTATATTAGATGCTTCTATGTGTATTTCTAAATGACTTTTGGGGTATTTTTGGAGGGTGGTCTTTTGAGTTGTGATTATCCATTTTAGTGATTCATGGCTCTTTTTAGGTGATTTCTCATGAGAATCTCTGTGGGCTGGTTTGTTTCAGAATTCAAAGCTTATTTCTAATATTTTTTTCCACCCATAGTTGTTGTCATTTAATTTTTAAATTTTGATTAATTGTTTATCTGTGTTGACTTTAGACCCAAATTTGGCTTCCATAGCATTTATTGATCTGAGAATGTCATTTTGGTCTAATTTTTGGGGCCGATTCCGAAATTCAAGGTACGACTTCCACATTCTCGTTTTAGGCCCCAAAATTGGTCCATCTTTGTTTTTTGTAATTTTAGCGTCAAAACAATCGTTATGACATTGTATTCTATTTTTGGCAGTGTGGCATCATTTAGAGGCCATACCAAAAGGCGAAGGCTCCAACAAAGTGAAGTATAGTGCGTGTGATCGATCTTAGGCAGGCTACTGTTTTCCTTTCTCCAGATTGAGCTGGTTAGTGTAAATTTATGCTAAAATTATTAGAATTTGGCTATGGTTAGTCTACTTGTTTTTGGTATGAGAAATCATGTTATAGGCCTAGTTGATATTACCATGTAGTTATGAACTCTTGTTAGCTTATTCCATTGTTATTAGTGCTAGAATCTTGATTTCTGGTAAGCATGTGTAGTTTTTAGGATAGTGGTGGCTGGGTAGTTGTTATGAGCCTTAGTAATTAAAGCATGTTTGGGTTCTTTCGTGCATTTGGTGAGCATCTGATCGTTGATGATACTTGGTAGCCTTGCTAGTATGATTATTGGTTCTCCACTATTAGTTATTGTCGCATATTGGCCTTAGTTTAGGATAAATAACTTGCTTTAGATGCACTGGTTTTGCTCCAGCGGGCTTAAATCCTTGTAGAATGGTATAGCAGACTAGAGTCTATAGCCGGTCCTTAGCTAGGCAGTGATTGCGGACTTGTGATACCATTTTCCACAATTTCCCTATGCTTTCCGAACTATTATGGTGCATTGATGCCCCAGACCTCATGATTAACTTGTCATAATATCGATTGAAGCTCGAGCGGAGTTAATGAATCATTATTTATGGCAATAAGGCCCCAAACCATATGTATGTAATTGTGGACTTGGTTTAGAATGGAAAAAAAAGTCTTGGTAATTACTTGGCACCTGAGAAAAAAGTATTCAATTTGGCACCTCGTTTGGCCATTTCTGTGAGAGTATCGTGGTTCGAGACCTTATTTTTCTAGAGTTTTGAAAACCTAGTCATAGGGGTTCGAGGTGTCGCTTTTACATAGTTTGATCGCCTAAAGTATTGGTGTTTGAGGCCTCAGTTTTACTGAACTATCATTACCATAGTATAGGGGTTCGAGGCCTTACTTTCAATAAGATTACCAGCACCTCAATATCGGGGTTCAAGGACCTGGTTTATCAATTTATGATTACCTTGGTGTTGGCTTCGAGGCTGTGCTCGTTCAGAGCTTTCGATCACTTAGATCATTAGGGGTTCAAGGCCCTGATATGGCCCCAATATCACATATTTGTGGCCCTTATCGCGGGAGAACACTAGCTCTTAACTACTTTCATATAGATATTTTTTGCACTCGGTGGACTTATGGGGCCCAGTTCGGATTTTACTTTAAACTCTGCACGTGTGTCTCGGTCGTGTGTAGCTAGTGTAGATCTTATAGCCAGATTTTTCTTCTTAATTACTGCTCTTTTCTTGTCATAGATATTTTTATCGAACTCTTACTTAGGTTTGATTCATCTTCTTCATATTGTTTTTACCTTCCTTTCTCAGTCGGCCTATGATGTCTACTGCATACCTTTTTATCTAGTACTCATACTGCACTCTACATTACTTTTCGCGATGCAGGTCCGAGCACAAATCACTAGCATGGATAGATCGAGCTTGCAACAACCCATATTGGAGACCTGGGTGAGCACTTTGGTTTTTTGATCATTTTGTCTCCTTCAGCTTATTGCCCTGACTTTTGTATATATTTTTAGACTAACCAGACCTTTGTATATTTTTGTCCATTTTTGGGACTTGTACTCTTTATTTTATGTATGGAAGCTCTGTACCAGTGACTTCCTGATTCTGAGAGGGATTCTTGTATTGTTATATTTATGTATTTTCAGTTGGTCTTGTTTCTTCCCTTCTTTGTCGTTACTATTTGCTTAGATTCTTTTAGTTTCCCCCAAATACCCATTATTTATAGTTTCGGGTTACGGTTGGTTTGGCTATCGGTGGGTTATCATAGGCGCCATCATGGCCTGAGAAATCGGGTCATGACAATTTCATAACTAAAGAATTTCATAATATCTAATGTATTTCTAAAGAAACTATAAAAATACTTTTATCAAGTTTCTATTTAACTGAAATATTGTTGAATCATGTGTTGTATTAAAATAAATTGTTCAAGTTTAATTTTATTAGCCTTTGATACGAAGTGAAAAACAACCATAAACACCTGAGATATTACAATTTGACTAGTATTCCATCGGAGGGATAAATATATATATATTATATTAAAAGTGTGAAGACCCTTAAAAATGTTGATTGAACTTTTTGCTCTTCATTAAAAGACTTCTCTTTATCTATCTATCTATCTATCTATCTATCTATCTATCTATATATATATATATATATATATATCCCAGTAAAGCTTTTGATCGTCATTTGGCTTATTGTATCCAATACTATGAATGTAATAGTAAAATAAACCCATAGTTTGTATCTTAGGTAATTTTTTGACTTGGCACAAGCCACTCCATACCAAATAGTTCCGTGTGTTGGTGTATAATAGACCACTAACATAAAGTTGAGTTGAAAGCTTCTATGCCCATTAAGTTTTCTATAGGATTATATAAGGATTAATTTTAAATAAGCATATCTTTCTCATAACCTCGAACGGCATGAATGACACCCATACCAATCCTCTAGTGGGAGAACTAATAATCTAACACAATAATAAACCTCTAGTATAAAGTTGAGTTGAAAGCGCCTTTACCCATTAAGTTTTCTACAAGATTATATAAGTATCAATTTTAAATAAGCATATATACGCGATGCTCACTAGCTATTTTGTCCTCTTACGGAAACAGAAAAATCAATTGAATTTAAAGGGCCATAAAAGCTTATAAAATCTCAAGGCAAACATTAGTACATCACCAATACTTGTCCACAAGCAGAAGTAAATTGCTAATTATTTACAAGGATATCGAAGACAAGCTGTTGAATCTCCACAAGTAGAAGAAAATTTAGCAGAAGAGTAAAAAAAATTACAACCACAAATCCAGCAACTTAAAATATCCAAAAGATAACAGCAGCACCAAGCCAACACCTTCAAAAATGCAGCACCCTTGAAACAATGGATTGGATCATCTACAAAGAACGTCTCCTTCACAGTAGCTTATAACTTCACATGCATCTAGAGACATGTTAAAGCGGGGGAAACCGGCTATATGTGAGCCTTAATACTTGCAACAAGGCCTCTAGTTCAGTGTTGATGTTGCTAGTAATTGACTCTGTTTGAAGGTGTTAAAGTCGTACAACATCAGCTTCTTTAGTTTGACAAAGTCTTGCAGTACCTATTTTCTAGCTGCTAGTTGTTACTTTGTTATATATTTAATCCGTATATTTCCCAGAGTGTGCAGAGTTTGTTTCCTAGAGTTTAGGGGAAGTGGTTTAGTTGGAATATGATTCCTATGAGCCTTTAAAAGTCTAATTAACGTATTAAATGAAGTACCCAACAATTGTCTCTGATCTTTCCTTTCCTGTTATTTGTTCTTCTCCATTACAAGCTTCCTGTGTATTGAGTTCTACATTTGGTATCCGAGCCAACAGAATGAATGATCTTCAAGTAGTTGGTGGAGTCAAAAAGCTGAATAACCAAAATTATAATACATGGGCAACATGTATAATGTCTTATATGCACGGCGAAGACCTCTGGGAAGTTGTCAATGGCAGTGATATTACACAACTAGTGGAAGACAATGCAAACAGAACGTTGCGGAGTGGAATATCAAAGCAGGCAAAGCAATGTCTGCGCTCAAAACAACAATTGATGAAGATATGTTGGAGCATGTTCAAGACACTAAAATGCCCAAAGAAGCATGTAACACACTTGCTGCACTTTTCTCAATGAAAAACGATGCAAGGCTGCAGCTTTTGGGAATGAATTATTATCAATAGAGCAATGTGATATGACAATTTCCCAATACTTCCATAGACTCAAGAGAATATGTCGTGAAATTTCATATTTGGATTCAACGCCACGAATTGGGGAAACCAGGGTAAAAAGAATTATTTTCCATGGTTTGAGACCTGAATACAGAGGTTTTATTGCTGCTGTACAGGGATGGCAAATCAGCCATCAGTTGTTGAGTTTGAAAATTTGCTTGCTGGCCACGAAGCCTTGGTGAAGCAAATGGCATGACTCTCAGTAAAGAATGAGGAAGAAGCACTCTACACCAGCAAAAGCAAGAACATTAAGCATCATGCTACTGGTGAGTCTAAGAAGAAAAATTTTCATGGAGATGGAAATTTTCGCTCAAGAAGAGTTCCGAAGAATCAGGGGAATGACAAAAATTCGAAGGGAGGTATTACAATTGTGGGAAGAAGGGTCATATGAAAAAGGACTGTGAGTTCAAAAATTAGTCTGTACAAAGTAATGCTGCAACCTCAAATTCAAACGAGAAAATCCAAGATGTTTGGGATGTTGAAGTATTTTTCGCTATAGAAGAGGAGGATTTAGCACTTACAACGACAATATCTGAATCAATTGATCATGAGAATGACTGGACCATTGATTTAGGTTGCGAAAATCATATGGCAGGTGATAAACAAAAGTTGCAGAACCCATCAGTGTATAAGGGTAGCTGTGTTGTGGTGACAGCCAACAATTTAAGGTTACCAATAGCTCATATTGGTAAGACAACAGTTTTTGTCAACAAATGGCCAATCAAATGTCACTTTAAAATGTCTATCATGTTTCGGGTAGAAGAACTTGATTTCAGTATCACAATTAACAACATCAGGAAACTATGTTCTATTTGGTCCTGATGATGTGAAGATATAGCAGGATCTCAAGAACTTAGAAAATCCAATTATGAAGGGGCGTCGATTAGAGTCAGTCTATATGATGTCTGCGGAGTCTGCATATGTAGAAAGGATGAAAAATAATGAGACTGATGATTTGTGGCATATGACATTGGGTCACGTGAGTTATACCAAGCTAAGTGTGATAATGAAGAAGTCAACGATCAAGGGTTTTCCTCAACTTGAAGTAAGAACAGACATCGTTTGTTCAGGATGCTAGTATGGTAAAGCTCATCAGTTGCCATTTGAAGAGTCTAAAGCTGACGAACCACTTGCAATTAGTTCACTCTGATATGTTTGGACCCATCAAGCAGTCATCAATTGGTGGAATGAAGTACATGGTGACCTTTATCGATGATTTCTCTAGGTAAGTTTGGGTTTTCTTTATGAAAGAAAAATCTGATTCTTTTTCTAAGTTTTAAGAATTTAGGGAAACAGTTGAGGGAGAAGTGGGCAAGTAAATTCATTATTTAAGAACAGATAATGGAGGGAAATACAACTCAACTGAACTCACTCAGTATCTAAAAGAATGCAGAATCCGTCATCAATATACTTGGGCTTACACGCCACAGCAAAATGGCATCGCAGAGAGGAAAAATAGACATTTAGCAGAAATATGTCGCACTATGTTACATGCCAAGAATATTCCAGGAAGATTTTAGGCTGAAGCAATGAGGACGGCAGCGTATGTCATCAACAGACTTCCTCAACAAATGTTAAGTTTTCTTTCACCTTTTGAGAAGTTGTGGAATACGAAGGCTAATGTCAGTTATTTCCGTGCATTTTGATGTGATTGCTATGTTTTTGTACTTGCCCAATTGCATAGTAAAATGGACAAGAAAGCTATTAGTTGTATTTTTGTAGGCTACGATAATCAGAGAAAATGGTGGAAATGTTGTGACCCTACAACTGGTATGTGTTATAAATCATGGCATGTTGTATTTGATGAAACCTCTTCATGATGGTCTATGGGAAAGGAGATATCACCGGAGCAAACGGATCTGAAAAATAAGTTGGAAATTGCTTATTTTTGATCAAGTGAAGATGACAATGTTTAATGAGGTGAAACTGATTTTGAGGAATTAGTTATTCACCAGCCACCATGTGAAGGCAATGATTCAAGTAGAAACTGTTTTGCAATCTCAAGGCCAGAATGGATTTGGAGGCAAAATATGCCAATGCAGCAATAGTAGAAGATGAATATAGAAAAGAACCTGAAAGCTTTGAAGAAGCATCTCAAGACTTAGCGTGGAATAGAGCAATGAAGGAGGAGATTGTTTCATTAGGACAAAATCAAACTTGGGAACTTGTGCCGAAACCAAAAGATGTGAAGCCTATATTTCTTTTGCAGTTGGTGTGATGAGTCTCTACATGCACAATCCAAAGCAACACTATATGGAGGCTATTCGGCAACAGCTAAGATATATGAAAAGTAAAATTGATTATAATTTTTTGTACAAGAAAGGTGAAGAATGCAAGTTGGTCAGTTACTGTGATTCTGACTTTGCAGGAGATCATGATATTCGTCGTTCAACTACTGGCTTTGTGTTTAAGCTTGGAGCTACAGCGATTTCATGGTGTAGCAAAAGGCAGCCAACAATGTCATTCTCAACAACAGAAGCAAAGTATCGGGCAGCAGCAGTTATAGCTCAAGAAAGTACATGGTTTATGCGGTTGGTGGAGGATTTACATCAAACAGTTGGCTATGCAGTTCCCGTGTACTATGACAGTCAATCAGCAATCAGTTTGGCTGAAAATTCAGTTTTTCATGCAAGGACTAAGTATGTAGAAATACATTACCACTTCATCAAAGAAAAAGTGTTACAAGGAGAGATTGAGTTGGAGCGTATTAAAACAGAGCAGCAGATTGCATACTTGTTAACAAAAGGATTAACTGTCAATAAGTTGGAAAGTTTTTGTCAGCAGCTAGGCATGGCTAAGACTAGAGGTGATATCGAGAGGAGGTGCTGAAGTCCTACAACATCAGCTTCATTAGTTTGACAAAGTCTTGCAGTACCTATTTTCTAGCTACTAGTTGTTACTTTGTTATTAATTTAATCGTATATTTCCTAGAGTGTGCAAAGTTTGTTTCCTAAAGTTTAGGAGAAGTGGTTTAGTCGAACTATGCTAGTGATTTAATTGGAATATGATTCCTGTAGACCTTTAAAAGGCTAATTAACGCTAAATAAAGTATCCAATAATTTTCTATGCAAACGTTGTTACAGTTCTTTCTTTGTTTTTTTGTTTCCTGTTATTTGTTCTTCTCCATTACAAGCTTCCTATGTATTGTGTTCTACAGAAGGAACTCTAGTATCAAAGATTCCAGAAGTTAAAGAATACACCACCAATGCCTCCATTCTCATTACAATTGAAATTAGTCCTTAAGGAATATTGAAGGGAATATAGTAAACATGGAAAACATTTCGATTTAAGGGGAAGCTGCATTCCAATAGGCCGGATATCAGCAGAAGTTCATTCATCAATTTCCATGAAGGGTAAAAGGAGAAATGTGCAAGTGAAAGAACCAAAAAGTGTGTGTGGTTTGCAAATGTGTAGTTTCTCCAGGGACAAAACTATTCTAAGAGGCGTGGTAAACGTATAAGGCATTTTGATGAAAGAGAAAGAGGTTTGCAAATAACAAAAAAAAAATTGTGCAAAAGGGCCATTCGCTCTCTATTATAAGTCTTAAAAGTTCACAAAATGTAAAAATGTGTAATACCTGTTGAAGCCATTGAGGCCAGTCATAGGAAAACAATTTGTAGTGTTGTATCTTCCGCCAAGCTTCTCCAGAATCATACAGAAGTTCAGCATTACTCGTGTTCAAGTCGTAAGAAATAACCATGCTTCTTATCTGCAAATACAAGAAATGCAAGAGAGAAGGATGAAAAACTATGTTCCGAACCTCCCTATCAAGAGAAGTGCCTCCTCCAAGTCCAAAATCCACTTTACATTTACGAACTACAGAAGCAACATTTACAGCATACTTCCTAACCCATATTGCATCTATACTAGGAAAATTGTCGAGTTTCCAAAAAGTGATAGTTGTCCAACCAGTAGATGCAAACCAGATCTCCCCACCTGAT
>JAOTQJ010091139.1:0-12027 GCA_025642045.1 Solanum sejunctum
GTTTCTTTCATGGGTTCCTTTCACCCATGATACCCAAGCTTCCTTTTACTCTAATTTGCATGATTTAAAGTTGATTTGCAATTGGGTATGTCTTATTATGAAAATCACTACACACTATGTTGAAGCTCATGAGATTGTGACTAGTTTGCTATGTTTTGAGTTATGAATCCAAGGTCTATTATAAGATTTACTGAAGTGTTTTGATGTAAATTGCTTGAGGGCGTTACCAAGTATCTATTGAAGGTTTTATATTGAATTTTCTAGCATGATTTCACTCTTAATTGCATGATTTTACACTAGCACTACACACCCTATAAGTGTTTGATAAAATGTCTGATTATGGTTTCTTCAGGACTTGAAGGTCCAATGCATGTCTTATGAGATCAATGGCTATATGATGATTGTATAATAATGATATGATGATGATAAAATGAATGCATGTATATGGTGCTATCTATGTATCTTTGGAATGTGACCATGCCCTACCCGGGGGTTGTGCACCGGGTAACCTTGTTGGGGGTTTGTGCCCATCAACCTATCGGGGGATTTGTACGGAACCAAGGGTGGTAGGTGCGATGATCCACCAACCTTTTTGGGGGTTTGTATCTATCAACCTATCGGGGGGTTTGTCTCCGGCACCAAGGGTAGTAGGGTGCGAGAATCCACCAACCTATTGATGGTATTTGTACCTCAATCACCAAGGGTGGTAGGGTGTAACGATCCACCAGTAATTAATGGTCTCTCCTTACACATATGTTCTCTTCTTTATAAGCATGTTTTATTTAAGCAATTATCATGCATGTCATATTGCTACTATGTTATCTATTACTTATCTCTATGCATTTTGATTATGATGTCACTTATCTATTGTTGCATTGCATCCTACATACTTAGTACATTCAGACGTACTAACACATACTCTTGCCTACATGATATCACCATGTAAGAACCGGTGCACAAGTTGATCATCCTCCTCCTCCACGTGGCTAGTTAGGTACTACTCAAGCTAGTTGGTGAGTCCTCCACTTTGGGAATCTTAGTCTAAGTTTCTCTTATTATGTAGTGAGACACTCTTCTTTATCGTTTACTTTAGCTATGAGGGTGAGTCCGGCTTCTTGTCTTGTCCCCCGCTTTATGTATATTGTAGAGGTGTTGTTCGATATGTTATGTATTTATGATAAGAGCTTTGACTCATTTATCTCTTGATTATTACGTTATACAAGCTTTCCCCTTAGTCCAATTGCCCTATTTCTACTTTCATATGTCATTTAAATGCTTACACGACCAATGATGGGTAATGATAAGATAAGAGGCTTGTTTGGGGTTCCTCACTCGCCATGTCATGTCTAAGCCCTAGGATTGGGTCATGACATAAACACTTCATTTGGTGGGTCATTTAGGCTAAAGTGGACTAATTTAAAGAATAACAGCCTAATTCCTTTCCTAATCACCATAATCTCTGGTCCAACGTAGAGTAACAAAGTAAGTTCTGAATCATTATACAATGCATGAATATGACAAAATTAGCTCACACACATATGACATTGCATACATTACCAACATAAACTCACAGATCATACTTCAAGCATCAACTTGCCTTCACTTCAATGGAACAAACATTGTCAAACCAATCACTCATGCAAGATTGCAAGAATAACTAACAATCACAAGAATTTTGTGGGTACCAATTTTTCAAAACATTTCATAAAAAACTATTCAAAATCATGTACATGCCAAAAGTAATCACCATATATCAATACATTATCCAAAACACCTAAAAATATGCCAGTTCAATATAAAAGAAAAAATCATTCACGAGGAAAAATAACACAAGCAAGAAAACTTCGAGATCAAAATTTGGGATAGTTATGAACAAAAGGCTTCTCAGACTTCACCCCCAATCCATAACTACCAACTACCCCTCGAAGGAAATGTACTTTGTTCTCAATGTACAATACAAAATAGAATAAGTACAAGGGGTCATACCTTGGGTTTCCTCCCACGCAGCGTCTGATTTATTATCGTAGCACTACTTAGACCACTTGGTTACTCAGACTTCAGCAATTTCTCAAACCTTGCTCCTCCACAATTTTGGTTTTTCTTCCACCTTGAACCTATGAATTGGATCCCTTAGGCATTGTTCCAACAAACCCCCGTTTAATTATTCACAAAGCAAGCATCGTCATGATAGTAAGCCTCTTCATATAGGGGTTCCCTTGGAGGTTGGTAAATCATTGCATGAACTTTCTCTTGGTTTTGCTTCAATACCAAGTCCATACTTGTTCAGAGTTGGGCAAGCTCTTGCATGATCTTTTGATTAATTTTGCTTTGCTCCGAATTTACGTTCACCGCCTATGAATTTTTTGTGTTGGCTCTCTCCTGTTGACCCCATGCTCTATTTGTCTTGACCACTTGCTCCATTCTCTTGGCAATCCATTCAAAAGGTTGATCTAAAAACATGTCACCCATGATGGTATCGGCATAAGCTTGATTGTTCTTGTCAAGAGCCTGATAAAACATCTCTACTAAGGCATCATAAATGATTTTGTGATCCGGAACCATCCTCAAGCACTTGGTGAACCTCTCTCATGTCGTACTAATCGAATTACTCGACAATTGGTAAAAATTGTTGATTTGATCTTTGAGCTTAAGCTTTTTGGACCTTGAAAAATATCTCTCTAAAATGCTCTTTGTAACTCAGCCCAACTAGTGATCAAACTTTGTGGGAGTTCTGATAACCACATTATCGCATTTCCAGTCAGAGATAGAGGGAACACTCGTAAACTAACAACATCCATCAAGAGATTTTATGTACCCATCACACTCTTAAAAACAAACGCAACGATATGGAGATGACTATATGGATCCTTCAAACATAGCACCACGAACAGCCCACGATTTTGAAGCATTTGTAGAAGACCACAAGACATGGTGAACTTGTTGTCGATCGGTAACGGTGGCAATACTATAGCTTCTGTGACATTCACGGCCATAGGGTTCAACCTATATTAGTTCCAACCATATGCATTTTTGTTGAAAGCCCTATGGATTGGCCTATTCTCCCTTTAAGGTGGGTTTTCATCTCCACCTATATCTTCATCATTTCGCTCCATAACTTCATCAATCGCGATGTCCTCATTTTCTTGGGCCATTCTGGTTGCAATTTGATGGATCTCCAAGTTAATTAGAACTAAGGGATTGCCTTGGCTCCTTGTGTTGGGCATACAAACCTAGTATATCCAGCAATAGAAACTAAACAATAAAAACAAAATCAAAAGTAAAATACAAGAGAATTTAGAAGTTGATCTTGAATTAACCACTAGTGAAATCAAGTCAAAACCTAGTTATATTCCCTGGCAATGCCACCATAAATTTGACATTCGCACTCCAACAGTAAAGAGGTCTCTATCAAGCATAAACCTAACTAAAGGCTAGGGTCGAATCCACAGAGAATACAGGGCTTGACCAAATTGACTCACCAAAAATCATTTCAAGTATCAATCAACTATGTTCTCTAAAAGAAGGGGGAGTTTGCAAATAGGAGTGAAATAACTACAAAAACTAGACTAATAATCCATAAGAGATAATCAATTTGAGGATCAACGTGAGAATTGTATTCCCTATGATTCACTAACTCGAATACCCCGGATAACATAACCTCAATCGGGATATTGCATGTAGGATGGTAACTTAGGTTACTCTAATCCTTTGGTAAAGGTGAAGGTCTAATTTCACCATGGCGCTTGGTTGGCAACTATAGTGTGCCAATTAACTATTACCTATTGTCCTAGTTAACCTCTCGTTGGTCAGGATTGGTTGATTAGATGAGAACACATCAATCGCATCCTGTCACTCATTTTCTTTTCCTATTCATCACTACCTTGGTCGAGATCATGACACTAGGCAGGGTTTGGTGTTGGCCATCAACAAACACTAAGCAATCCGAAGGAAAATGGATAATTCATGCAAATACCCAATTAAAGAAATGAAAATAATTTGAGTTATCTCAAGCTAACTGTTCATGGTTCCCACAACCCCAAGTTGTGAGGGTTTAGCTACTCATAGCTTGGGAAAAATCACAAACAATGAAAAAATAGATATAGTTGAGAGATTACCCAAAGGAAATGAACAACAACAAACCACCTTGATTTTTGGATTCACAAGCTTGAATAATGGAGTTAAATTACAAGTGATTCTAATCCCCAAATTAGGTCTTCAAAGTGAAATCCTAAGTGTCTACTCTAAAACCCTAAAAGATTCTCTCTAGAAAAGATATTCTTTTCTCTACAATTCCTCATCTTCTGCTAAAAACCTTAACTCATACTATTTATACTATGTACAAAAAGGATCTTAAAATAAATAAGAAAAGTTGGTCAGCAGCAATTACGGCTTGTTGGTACGACTCGTAAGGTGACCTACGAGTCATAATCGGACTTTCATAGTCAGCACTTGGCATTTTGGATTTAACCACTACAATCCATACTACGAGTCATGGTCTGGTCTACGAATTGTACCCTGGGCTCGTATGACTGAATTTCAGTTTCTCAGATTTTAATTTTGGAAACTGTTAATCACTACGGTCATCCCCTACTACTTGTTGCTTGGGCTACAACTTGTTTTGGGTCTCACAAGTCTTCAAATTCAATAAAATCTTCTACTTTTCTCTAAGATTAAGCTAACCTATATTTTCTACAAAAATAAACACTAAATATATAAAAAACATAAAAAGTTGCATTGAGAACACACAAAATCTATTATTTTAGGCACCAAATATATTATATTTTGACAGCACATCACATACCAACAAAAGCATAATATTCATAATATTGAGTATCACTTTGCATTTCTGAGGTAACCAACCATACCAACAAAAGGATAATGTTCACGATGTTGTGCATTAGAAAAAACACCATGCAACACCTAATGCACATATTAAAAAAAATTAAAGCACCAACACTAATTCCAAAAGGGTAACCTCTATAAAAGAATAATTATGCACAGATAATGAAACTCGCAAACACACCATTCTTTTTATAAAAAAATAAAAGCATTAATAATTTTACCAACTAATAAGACTAACATATAATATACAGTACAATCATCATATAAAAAACTAACAACAATATCATTAAAAGGGAGTAACTATGATCCACACCAAAAGAAAAAAAATTACCCAGCCATAACTGTTATACCAAACACAACAATCTTTTTATCAAAAAAGATAAAAGCATTAAGAATTTCAACAACTAATAAAAACATAAAAATATTCACCATAAAAGGCACTATCATGAAAAACAATAACAATGTCACCAACTAATGAGCTTACCATATAACATACAAAGGAATGACCATATTGAATATCAACAACAATACCATTGAATGGAGTAGGTATTAACAACATTTTAAAAAAAATTATCCCAGCCACCAACTGTGATACCAAAAATGGTAAGCCTCTGAACCAAAAATAATGTATGCCAACAAGACCACTAACCAACGCATCAATATTTTTACCAAAAATATAACCATGACTAAGAAATTATATTCACAAGTAAAAAGGATATTGTTTACCATGTTAAATACCATATGCAAAATGGTATTCAACGTGGTGAATATCATATTTTTTATGTCAGAGCTAACCAACCATACTAACAAAGACATAATGTTCACCATATTGAATACCTCTTTGCATTACAGAGGTAACCAATCATACTAGCCAATGCATGATTTCACCATATTGAATATCATTTTGCATTTTAGAGCTGACCACATAAAAAAAATTAACTAAGTCACCAATAGTTGCACCAAAAATATTAAACCGAGAAAAATAAAATTATAATGCACCAACAAGAACACTATTCAAAAACATCAATATTTTTTACAAAAAAACTAACCATGACTACTAACACACTCTATTCATGTTCACCATTAAAAAGGCATAATGTACAGTATGCATATACATAAATTTCTATGATACCTTCTCATCACCAACTCTTTCATTCTTTAATCTTTCGCTTTGTATCGACTTAATCTTATTAAGTATATTCTTGAAACATCCATCCATGTACGATTTCAGTTCCCCAATTTGCACTTCAACCTTGATCTCTATAGCTTTGAAGTCATTGCGTATCTATGGAAAAAAATAAGACAGATTATAAAAAAATAAAATTTAAAACTATGGGATGCAACTCTGAATATATTGACCAATAGGAAGTACTCAGTAAATTTTTTAAAATTACGAGCAATGACATCATCATTACACTCAACACTGGCATGTAGAACATTAGTGTCAACAAAGTTCGAATCCTCAAGCTACTCAACTTCAAAGGCAGCCAAATCTTCCACGGTAAAAGAAAAATCTTGAAACTTGTACTACAAATTTAACCAAAAATAAAAAAAGATTAATATGAATAAAGACTAAGAATAATCCACGAAAAAAATATAAATTGAGAATCACCTGACTGCCATAGCGTCTAAACATTCCTATCAAGTGCTTATGAAAATACAACCTTTTGTCTGATATTGCGCAGTTGAATAGCCAAGGAATTCAGTGTTCTTTCTGAACAACAATATCATGATCAACTTTGTTACAACATTCATAAAATTATAATTGCGTTGCTAATGAAAACCCACAAAATTTAATATAGTCTGGAGATTTTTTTAAGCTGACTGACCAAGGAATCTCTAAAATCAAAAATTGAATGTCCACCACATGGGTGCGTTGTGTAACGTCCAGATTCAATCAACAAAAAGTGATCTAATGGGACAAAATATTTCTTCAATGGGGATGACATAATATATGTACTAATAAAGTAAATTATTGTAATGTTAAACATATCCTCAGTCTCAAACAAACCTGCATTAAAGGCACTAATCAAATGGTGCTTTTCTACACCCTTGTCACATGCCATTGGGAAGTATCGCTCAACAAGCTTTGATTTTCCAACTAAGCCATTGGTGTTATCATTAACTGTACCACATTTCAAACCAGTAACAACCCTAAACTCTCTAAGGCCAAAACGTAGTTCCTTTCCATTAAAACTAAAAACAAACACTTCACCAATATCGTTCTTGTTTGTCAGATGATAGATTAAGGAGAACAGATCAAATAAATACCCAAATGGATCACTTTTAAACTTATCAAGCATGTCATACCTTGATAGAAACACCATTATTTAATCAAAAACACTATTGTTAACATAGGAGCATCAATGAGAGAGCTTTTCATTATTCTGAAATGGTCCAAAAAAAAATATAGTAAAGATAAACGGTAAAAAATCAAAAAATTAACAAAATTCGAAACACAATAAAATATTCATATATAAAACATTAAAATAGCCTTTGGGTCATCTTGAAATTTCTTAGTGCTTCTCTCCATAGGTTTCTTTTTTTAGGAACCAAAAGCATTCTTGTCTTTATTACCAATGGATTTCTAAGAAAAAAATTATATTAAAAAAAAGGATTCACAAGTTCAAAATTAAAAAAAATTTAAACAAACAAATACCTTTACTTTAATAGGAGTGGACGAATTAGGACCTTTGTTCATCTTGGATCTCTTTAACAGTAGGATTTCGTCCTCAAAGTCACTACCATAGGGTAAATTGCTCTCATTCATAGGCTCCTTGCCCTTCCTTTTCAAACCTATATTAGTCTTGCTCTTGCAAGAACTAATATTTATGCATAGATCCTTCTCTTTGTTAACAACCAATCCATCGTCCTTTTTGGGTGGTGATGGTATGTATATATTCAACTCACAAGTGGTCTAGAACAACAATGAGGAGTGCTCTCATTACTTTGAAATCTTTGACTTTTTCTAGTAGGTGTGACCTCCATAGTTCTTCCTTTTCACTTGTGAAAGAGAACTACATAGAAATGAAAAAAGATCCCCCAATAAAACAAAATATTATAACACATATAGAATCATTCAAACAAAATGAAAACTTTTATTTTAATACAAGAAAAAAAATATTATATTAACCTGGAATTTAGATTGATTGTAAGCAAAACTTAGAGCAAAAATGGATTTTGGTTCATTGAAGAATTTTTCTTTTAAGAAGTGAAAAAGGTGACAGAAGGGAATAGTAAGATGCGTCAGACGAGGTGTAATAACATATCAAATCAAATAAATATTTGGTAAAGGAAAGGACCAATTAAAAATTACCATTACTAAAAAAAGATGAAATACAACATTTTCAAGAGAGCTTTAGATAGATTATAAGCAAAAAGTTAGAGCAAAAAATGAGTTTTGGTTCATTGAAGAATTTCTGTTTCAAGAAATAAAAAAAGTGACTGAAAGGGGATACGGAGGCACGTCAAACAAAGTGTAATAACATATCAAATCAAATAAATATTTAATAAAGAAAAGGACCAATTAGAAATTACCATTATTAAAAAAAATACAATATTTTGATGTTTCTTTGTGGTAAAAGTACCACGTAGGTTTGCACATAGATATGATTTGGTTTGGTAATTAATGTGCTAGTTTTGTAATTAAATAATTTCTGGTAATTTCTACACATAAATTGCTTATTCTTGTAATTTTTCCTATTAATAACTAATTTAGAGTATGGGCATTGCAAGTGTAATCACGTCAAATCATGAATAAAAAATAAATTATTAAAAAATGAACAATTGACTTTAAATAAAGTGTAATATTTTTTTAATTTGAATTCAACAGTAAAAATAAAATTCAAGGCCCTTTATTGTACATGGCTAAAATAATTCCTCATTTATAATTGAATTTACAGTAACATACTCAGATCATATTTTACAAAAGACCCACTATTAAATATATTTTTGATATTTATTTGACGTGACACAAGTCAAAAATTGATTATAAAAGAATATAGTAATTCACGAAATTAAATGTTAAGAGATTCAATTGATTTCTTCATGAAAAAATTGAAGTGTGAAGGAACGATTTTCATTTTTTTTCTTTTTCTTGAAGAGTTATATGAGAGATAACGATTGAACCCCTTTATCATTGCATTTTGATCATTGTTGTTCAACTCAGTTTATTGGGGTTATTTTAGTCATCCTTCTTAATTAAATATGATAATATATTCAAAATTGCAAGTAATTTGTATAAAATACCTTTGTCATTCTAGTTTTGATATTAGCTATTGAAGATGCATAACTTTAATTACCATGCTTGTTTTCGTATTAAAATAAACAACAAAGGGTCAATAGCACCCTTATATTATTAAGAATAGTTTAACTACAGGAAAAAGTGTTAAATTCGAAAAAATGACTTTTTGATTTTTTTCTGAAAAATTCGATTTAATATTTAATTAATTTAAGTACAAATTAAATTCTCAAAAATTTTGAAAGAAGAGTCGCCACCTAATTTTAACAATAATTAGAAAATCAATAAACATTTTAAAAAACCTAACAAAAAAAATCTTTTAAAATATACCAGAGGAAAGGTTCAGGTTCAATTTTTACTTTGAGAAGAACTTAATCACTCAAAATGGTTGCTAACATGCGGTTGACCGACGATTAGAAAATTGACTAACTTTTAAAGATTTAATTGACTTTGAGAAAAATTGACTAATTTTGAAAGAATGACTAATTTTAAAAGAATTGACTAAATTTAAAAGACTTTGACTAAATTTGAAAATGTTGATTAAATTTGAAAGAATTGACTAAACTTGAAAGAAATTGATTACTTTTGAAAGAAATTGATTAGATTTGAAAGAAATTGACTAAATCTGAAAAAATTTGACTAAACTTAACTAATGTGGAAAAAATTAACTAAATTTGAAAAAATTTAACTAAACTTAAAAATGTTGTCTAATTTTGCAAAATTTGATTAAGCCAGAAAATTTAACCGTGTCTTACAAAAATGACTAATTTTGAAAATTGAGTAGGTTTAAAAATTTGACTGAATCGACTAATACTTGCACTAAAAATGCAAAACTTTACCAAAATGAATCGTAAGAAAATTCTAACATTAAAAAAATTACTAAAAATGAAAATTAACATAAATGAAAACAATGTTGGAAAACAATTAGATTAACCAATAATAATACAAATAGATGTTAGAGTAAGTAAACAAAATACAAATATTCGCAAATAATAAGAATAAAAGAAGGAATTAAAATAAAGGATTGAACTTGACAAGCCGAATAGTAACCTGTTTTGATTTCTACATATTTGGGCCAGCCTGGCCCTTTTAAATTTTGACCAGCTGCTGCTACTTGGGCTTGACCCATTTTTCTGTGATATACACTTAGTGTATATTTCCGTATATCAGTGTATATTCACTGATTTTTGCCATCGAAACCTGTATATCAGCTTCCATTCCCATATATCAGCTTCCAAAAATCGAACCTGAGACTGGACAGCCTCTTACAACTCGAGAAAGCGCGGATTTGGACCTCCATGGCCTATCGGAATGCAAAGAAGAAAGGTCCAAATGGACCCAGATCACGGCCCCCATACAACAAAGGAAAAGAAAAACAAATTAGCACATAGTTGAGGGATTAACTGAAACATAATTTAATTCAAGCATCATTTTTGAGTTTAGAAGGATCTTGCATAAACTTTCAATGAACAGAAACAAAGAAGACAACCAGGTCTTTGCTATAGAAATAGAAATTTCATAAGGAAATTCTGATTGCTGGAACCAAAAAAAGAAATAAAACATTTACAATATATAAACTTTAGTCAAGGACATAATGTTCCAGGGATTAGCAGAGGGTGAAAACATCATCTCAACATGTCTTGCCTTAATAAAATAATAGAACCAAATGGGTTTGAAGTAAAGGATCTCACCTACACATGCTTAAACTTAAGGGAACAAGATTAAACAAAAGTAAAATGACTCCATCAGCATATTAACAGGCTATTTTCAGGACTGTAACTTAAAGACGCGAAACCAATGACAAAGGAGGGGTATAACATGCTGGCACGCACATATCAAAGAAGAAAATTAACACAGGTTAGATCGTTATGCTGAGACAGAGGATTGAATAAAAAAAATATGAGTCACATATTGCTTTAAGATGCTTCGAAGGCCTAGTTACAAGTTAGAGCAAAACTGAAATAGAAATGGGGAAGACGACATTATAGACTCATGAATCTGAAAACGTTTCAACAAAAAACTCAGGCTCTCGTCAAAGATTTTAACATTTAAGGCCCTCAAAATGGTGAAGACCAGGCCATTTTAAAGCATTGCTAACTGGTATAACTCAAACAAAGCAACTGGAACAGCAAGAGTCGAACAGAATACACAAAGGAAACAAAGAATGTGACCCCATGACTCTCAAAACCATGTTATCAATCAATAACAACGACATTACAGCATCGACTCGTCACAACAAGCTAACTTTTACTTGCTAAACCCAAATGGCATATGTTATATAACTACAAGATGAAGACAAATCATCCATTGTATTACTGGATTAGGCAGTTTTGACTCTCTTGAAAATACCAGAAAGAAGTTCGTTTCAAAGCACAAGTCTTGACATCTTGTCTGGAGTGAAACTGAAGCATAACTTATAACCTTTTAAAAACAACATGGCCTTATTGACTCAGTCACAAACTGGTTCTAGAGATGAAAAAAGCTAAAATAGAGTTTAAAACCAAATGACGCATATTATAACGAAAGATCTTTCCAGAAAAAAACCCAACTAAAATGATGCCATAAGAATACAACATAGACACTTTATTAAGTGAAGATTCCAACTTAGAACGTCACATAAAAAACATTTAAGTTCAGTAAACCAGGCAACCAGGGATGAAGTTTCATCCTAAGACCAATAGATAGCCTATTAAAAGCAAATACAACTAGAAGAGGGCTTAAGAAAAAAAACGGCACACAACAACTTCGAACCTTGATATAATTGAAAACTAGAGAACTGTAGCAGGTAAAATAAACAACAAAGAGCATAAAAATGAGCCAAAACTTGGGTAAGCTTACAGTTCAAACAGACCACAATCTCAAAACATGTTAAAATCAAATCAAATAACACTTTACCATGACTAATAGCAGCAAATCAACTGCTAGATTACCAAGTGAAACCATTT
>JAOTQJ010091160.1:0-12025 GCA_025642045.1 Solanum sejunctum
CTACACCTACATATTCTTCATTTATTGGTTCGCCTCTTTTTTTAGCCCTATTCAAAGCTTCTAGGCGAGAAACTTTAGGATTACATTTTGTCAAATGCGTAGTTCATCGTCTCATCCCTCCATGCGCCCCAATAGTTAAATGATTCATTATTTTTTTACATTTCGTACATTAAACGCTGTTTTTTTTCCTCATTTTGAACTAAGAATTATTAAACTAAAGATCTTTTAGGGCGTTTTACTTTACTAGTTTCAGTAAACGTAGATTGGGGGGGACAACATCTTCTTGGGGTTGGGGTTGGGGTTGGAGCCGGGGGTGGGGGGTAATTTCGTTGCGGGACTAGTAAGGGTGTCATCATCTTCATAATTTTCTATTTCAACTTCTTCATCCAAATCTTCCTCAAAATAATATCCATTTAAAGTTTCATGGTCTATTTCATTTTAAGAATAAAATTCTATAGTGTTAGGATGTGACATAAATAAAGTTTCACTAACATGACTAAAATTATCAATATTAACTCTAAATCTAGGCGGCAATTGTTTGATAAAACTACTTTCACCCTTTTTTTTCGGACATTACTTTCTTTCCAAGTCTTTTTGGTGAATCCAAATTTAAAATAATAAAATTATAATTCAAAGTTTCAAACAAGCAAGATCAAATGATGAATATAAAAAAATAGTTACTCAATAAATTAATAAATAACAAGAATAAAGTTGGACAGATTTATACCGAACGTTTGCATAAATGCAGACGTATAACCAAAAGTCAGAATTGAGAGATGCTAATTGAAGCTTGATTGCACTTCAAAAAAACCTCCAACTAATCAATAATTTATAAGAGATATTGAGAAATGAGAATTGTTGAGAGAATGAGAGATTGAGAGTTGAGAGAAATTAGATAAGAATTGGATGAACTTGTGAGAAAAATGAAAAAAATAATTATATTTATAGTGTTAGGGGGATAATGGGATAGAAGGTGTAAAGGGATGAGGGGAGGCTAGTGCCCCCCCCCCCTCAATAGACAAAATGTGGGAAAACGACAATATAGTCGTTAAAAAGCCGTTGGGCTCTTAAGGGGTTGAATTTTGACCGTTTACCAATTTTTAACCGGTCTGAAATTGATTCAGCATTGGATTTTCTAGAATCAAAACTACCAGGTAAAAATCCTCTTCCATTTCGGTACCAGTTCCATTACCCTTAGTATCGATTCCTTACCGGTTTAATCGAAATCGAAGTGGACCGGTCTTGGAATCGGACCAAAACTGGTCCAGACCGCATAAAAACCCCCTCCGACCTCACTTCCATGCATACCTGATGCATCATTTGCACTTTAAATATTACATTCTAGTCTTGTTCAATCTATACCTTTTAGAATTTAGAGTTTGTCTCGATATCTTCAACCTAGCATTAACTCCATCGCATCTCTCATTAATTAGTGTTATGTCATTTGCAATAGCATATTATCATAGGACCTTATTATGAATGCATAGTGTCAATTGATATTTCCCAAACTACATCTTTTTTATTTGATTAAAGTGATCAATACATAATACTATAGCCCAACTATGTTAAGGCCGAATCCCACATAGAGCCATATAAGATTTTGCTTATGATTTACTATTGTTGAGATTCACAGAAATAAATATTTTTGAAAAATTGAAGGTTTTTTTTTAAGTATAGGATACTAAATACTTTAATTGATTGAATTTTAATCAATAAGAAAGCTGAACTAGGATTACAATTCTTAAATATAAGTACTCCAATAAACGCTTTATTATTTATTTATTCCGATACATTCATTGTGCACGACTGACGAATGTTGATAAGTCTATCACGATCCAGGCCTAGGTCCTAGACGTAACACTGCGAATAGAAAATCCAAAGGGACTCCAAACAATCCTCTTAGCATATCATTACAGATGCTTAGTCGCGAAAACAATTAAACAACAACAAGAGAATATAAAATAAGGATAAAGGGGATAAGGGAGTCTTTCATAACTTAAAATATACAAGAGTCAAAAGAGAGTCAAGATTAAAGCATCATTACATAACTTGTCAAACAACACCTCTAAACATAGAATTGAACGGGGGCCAAGATAACTTTCCGGGCTCACCCTCATAGTCAAGCATACAACAAAAGAAAGAGAGTCTTTGCATAACATAAGATCAAAAGATATCATCCTCAGAGTTGATGACTCATCAAACTAGCTTTGAAGATAGTACTAAACATGTAGAGGAGGAAGATAATCAAGTGGAGCTCCGGTTCCTACATGGTAACATCATGGAGGCATAGAGTATCCCTTAGTATGTTTGAATGTACTAAGTATGTAGGATGAAATGAAACAAGAGATAAACAACATAAAGAAAATGCATAAGTATAGGCAATGGACGAGCATAGTAACAATATAGCATGTATAAATGATGCTTGAAGTAAAACATGCTTATATAGAATATATTACATGTGAAGTAAGAGACCATCATTATAGAGTCCAAGGCCTACCATCCCATTGGAAAGGCAATTGAGGTATCAACCCCTTAATTGGTTGACGACTATCACACCCTACCATCCACGGTAATTGAGGTATCAACCCCTTAATTAGTTGATGGTTGTTACACCCTACTATCCATGGTGATTGAGGTATCAACCCCTCAATTTAGTTGATGGTTGTCACACCTTACCATCCATGGTGATTGAGGTATAGCACCCCTTCAACAAGGTGTGGTCAACTTACAATACTATAGATACTTTTCATGAAATCTACACATATATACTTTTATTTTATCATCATAAAGTCATTCAAGTCATAGGCCATACAATGCTCATCAATAGCTCAAGAATCTAAAATTGGATATTTTGTCAAATATGTGGCGGGTGTATAATGCTAGTGTAAAATTATGCAATTCAACAGTGAAATCATGTGAGAAAAATCAATGTAAAATTACCCGCCAACATTTTGTATTACCCTTATGCAAGATATGTCAAAACCCTTTATCAAATCACATAATGGATCATAGATTCATAGCTCAAAATATGCTTAAACAGTAACAATCTTATGAAACCCAACATAGTTTATAACCAAATTCATAATAAGTAAGACCCATAAGTAAATCAACTAAGAAATATGCAATTTATATAAAAAGGACGGTTGGGCACCATAGATGAAAGGACCCAATGGTTGAAATCCACATACCTCAACGTTAGAGATTTCCTTGATGAAGATTTTCTAGAAATATGAAGCTTGAATCAAATCCTTAGATTCGGAATGAGATTGGGACACTTGAATTTTGGATGAAATATATGTCGAAGTGTTTGAGAGAGTTTTGAGACTGTCTTATATGATATGGAGTTGAAATATGACTAAGTATAGGTGTTTTTACGCATGAGAAGGATTAGGCCTAAGATTGCAAGGCCTTGGACCGAACTATAGAAAACTAGCAAAAAAATGTAGTGGTTCGCACCCGAGGCATGGAACTTGACTTTTTTTGTAAATTTTAGAATTTTGAATTTTGCTACAGTTGCTCTAAAATTTGGTTATACCCACGGATATTGATTTATATGAAAATTATGATTATGGGCACTTCTGAGGCACATTTTCGAACACTTTTTGGGGTCGTTTCAATATCTTCCCCTTGGGAACATTCGTCCCCGAAAGTCAAAGAAGTATATATAAGAGAAGTAAGCAAGATAATTTCAGCCCACATAAGAATGCAACAATGCATTTAAACATCATTTCAAAAATCTCAACATAAGTGGAAAAGTAAAGATGAACTTATCAATTTAAACATGAATGTATGCAAATGACATGAGGGCTGAAACTTACGACTTGAAATCACATAGAGGACTTTAATTAGTACTTTAGGCTTGAGTAGAATAGAATAGATAGGGGCATCGCTTTCACATGTCCGCCTCAGCTTCTCATATAGTAGTCTCAACTTGTTGATTCCTCCAAAGGACCTTAACGGAAGCTACATCCTTGTTCCTCAACTTCTTTACTTTTCTATCCAAAATTTCTACCGAAACCACTTTATAAGTCAAGTTGTCTTCAACAACACCCATAATATCCAATGGTACAATGACACTTGGGTCACCCACACATTTCCTCAATGTAAATACATGAAAGATCGGATGAACTATATCTATTCTACTAGGTAATTCCAACTCATAAGCCACCTTACCAATCTTTCTCAACACTCTATAAAGACCGATAAATCTTTATATATCTTGGTAAAACTGGGGTGAATATCATAGGAAGAATTATGAGCCTTGTCAAGAATCAATCTCCTCAAGTCATCAATATTAGGCACACACAATCTACCTCGATATCTAAGGGCACCATCTCCCCCTTGGGAGAAAACCTCCACCTTATGATCTCTCACTAAGGTCTTTAACTCTAACAAGGAAGGGTCAAAATCTTACTTTGCCTTTACCTCCTCAACCAATGAATATTTATAACCATCCACAACCTCTACTCCCCCACTATCAACCTCTTCCAACCGAACCCCCAATCTAGTCAACCGATGGACCTCTCTGGCCACCTCCTTGCCACCATTATTAATATGAGCTACGCTACCCATGGACATCCTACTTGAAGCACCTACTATAATATTAGACTTATCAAGATGATAATGCACACTCATATCATAATCCTTAAGGAGGTCTAACCACCTTCCTTGCCTCAAGTTAAGATCCCTTTGAGTGGACACATATTGGAGACTCTTATGATCAGTGAACACATCAACATGGACCTTATACAAATAATGACGTCAAATTTTTAAAACAAATACCACGTCGGCCAATTCAAAGATCATAGGTAGGATAATTCTTTTCATGCACCTTAAGTTGTCTAGAAGCATAGGCTATCACCTTATCATATTGCATCAAAACACAACCCAAACTAATTCTTGAGGCATCACAATACACAACAAACCCTTCTAACTCTTCTGGTAATGAAAAGATAGGAACAAAGACAAGCTTATCCTTCAAGATTTCTAAACTCTTTTCATACTCATGGGTTCATACAAATTTATCCTTCTTTTGGGTCAACTTATTCATAGGAAAAGTAATAGAAGAGAACCCATTCACAAATCTCTGGTAAAAACCCGCTAAGTCTAAGAAGCTTCTAATATCCGATTGGGTCAAAGGTCTAGGCCAATCTCTAATCACCGTCGTCTTCTTAGGATCCACCTTAATACCATCCCCCGATACCATATGACCTAGAAAGGCAACCTCTTGCAACCGAAGTTCACATTTATCATACTTAGCATAAAACTTCTCTTCCCTCATTTTTTGAAACACCACCCTCAAATGACTCACATGCTCCTCTCACTATGGGAATAGATCAAAATACCATCAATGAAAATCACCACAAACAAATCAAAGTAAGGTATTAATACTATATTCATAAGATCCATGAAGATAGTTGGTGCATTGGTCAACCCAAAAGACATAACCACAAACTCATAATGCCCATTCCTAATCTGGAAGGCCATCTTGGGAATATCACACTCCCCCACTTTCATTTGGTGATACCCAGAACAAAGATCAATCTTAGAGAAGTGACTAGCCCTGTGAAGTTGGTCAAATAGATCATCAATCTTAGGTAGTGGATACTTATTATTTATGGTGACCCTAATAAGTTGTTGGTAATCAATATACATTTTAAGGGAACCATCCTTCTTCTACACAATCAACACCGGGAAGCTCACTAGGAAAGATATCATAGAACTCATTAACCATCAAAACTGACTCTATAGGAGGGACTTTGGGATCAACATTCCTAACCCTCACAAGATGATGGAGACTCCCTTTAGAAATCACTTATAGGATTGAATGCAAGAAATGAATCTATCCTTGACCATCGCATCATGACTTTCTCACTCAAGAATAGGTTTATTAGGGAATTAGAATCTAACTCTAGGGTCTTACAAATAATGGATACATAATATGCATGCAATAATCCACCTCAAGTATGACATCAAGATCCACCATATCTTATTCAACATAGTCATAAGTCAAGATCCATGCAATAAAACCACATAACAATTCCTATAGACCTTCCTAGCAAGAATAACACCAATGGGGTAGACAACAAATGTTCATACAACAACTAGGGACACACATGAACCTCACTAGCAACAAAAAGGAATAATGAAAGAGATACTGGCACCCGGACTCATCAATACATACAAATCAAAGTCAAAGGAAATTTCAATATACCAGTAGCAACATGAGGTGCCTCATCTCCTCTTTCCCTCCTTTAAACAGAGTAAAATTTTTGTGCCATGGGGCACCACCTTGATGACCTTGAGGACCATCGTTCTTGCCCTTACTTCGAACATAAGGGTAATCAACAAGCTTATGAGCAACTCTTCCACACCCATAACACACATTTGAATCCGTTAAGCATTTGCTATGATGATGCTTTCCATATTTTGGGCATTTTGGAAAACTCACCCCATCATTGCTACCTTGTAACCTTAGGTTAACCATTCCATCAATAGCAAGCCTCTTGTTTGAAGCACTAGAGGATCCTTGGCCTCAAAATTCGTGATCTTACTGGAGACACTCAACCTTAGCACTTTGGAGACCACCCTCATACCGAGCCCTTTTAGGTTCCCACTCCTCTTTTTTTTAGCATATGGACAGTCAACCATCTTGTGGTCCATCTTACCACACTTATAGAATGCACTCGTGCTCTTTAAACATGTGCCATCATGTTTCCTTCCATAACTTGGGCATTTAGGATGAGTCACTCCACCATTGCCCCCGGTCTTGGCATATATAAGCTTACCCTTAATTCAGGATATCTTGGCCTTTCCCTCTCTACTCTCACCATTTAAAGTCTTATGGGTACCTATTGATCGATCGAGTTAGGCATTTACGACCTTAGCCAACACCCATAGAGCATTGCGAACCTCCGTATTCGATATATCACCATCCTGAGTAGATTTTGAGACATATTCTAAAATGTAATGGTTAGCAATTAGTAATAAGCCCTAGAGGACCTAACTCTACCTTATGACATAGATCATGAAAAGTGAAACATTTTCTAAAATGCCTCATAGCCTCTTACTCATAGTCGTGGCATACTTCACAACTATGAATAAGACTCTAATCGACGTGGTGTGTTGGATGCCGATGACCATTACCAACCTAGTGCTCTGATACCATCTTTGTCAAGATTCAGACCTAAGGCCTAGATGTGACACAGTGAATAGGGAACCCGGAGGGACCCCAAACAAGCCTCTTAGTATATCATTACACATCGTTGGTCGCGAAAGCAATTAAACAACAATAATAGAACATAAAATAATGATAAAAGGGCTAAAGGAGTCTTTCATAACTTAAAACATAAAAGAGTCAAGAGAGAGTCAAGCTCAAAGCATCATTACATAACTTGTCCTACAACACCTTTAAACTTAGAATTGAGCAGTGGCCAAGACAACTTTTCGGGTTCACTCTCATAGTCAAGCATACAACAAAATAAAGAGAGTCTTTGCATAATATAAGATCAAAAGATATCATCCTCGGAGTTGAGGACTCACCAAACTAGCTTTGAAGATAGTACTAGCCATGTAGAAAAGGAAGATGATCAAGTGGAGCTCTGGTTCCTACATGGTAACATCATATAGGCATAGAGTATGCATTAGTACATTTAAATTTACTAAGTGTGTAGAATTCAATGGAACAAAAGATAAGCAACATAATCAAAATGCGTAAGTATAGGCAATAGACGAGCATAGTAACAATATAGCATGTATAAATGATGCTTGAAGCAAAACATACTTATGTAGAACATATTACATGTGAAGTAAGAGACCATCATTATAGATTCCAAGGCCTACCACCCCCTTGGAAAGGCGATTGAGGTATCAACTCCTTAATTGGTTGATGATTGTCCCACCTTACCATCTATGGTGATTGAGGTACCAACTCCTCAATTGGTTGATGGTCGTCACACCCTATCATCCATGGTGATTGAGGTATCAACCCTTCAATTTGGTTGGTAGTTGTCACACCCTACCATATATGGTGATTGAGATATCAACCCCTTAATTTGGTTGGTGGTTGTCACACCTACCATCCAAAGTGATTGAGGTATCAACCCCTTAATTTGGTGGATGGTTATCATACCCTACCATCTATCGTGATTGAGGTATCAATCACTTAATTTGGTTGATGGTTGTCGCACCCTATCAGCCATGATGATTGAGGTATAACATTCCCTCAACAAGGTGTGGTTAACTTGCAATACTATAGACACTTTTTATGAAATCAACACATATGTACCTTCCTTTCATCATCATAAAGTCATTCAAGTCATAGGTCATGCAATAGATCATCAATAGCTAAAGAATATAAAATCAGATATTTTATCAAACACTTGGCATGTGTATAATGCTAGTGTAAAATCATGCAATTCAAGAGTGAAATAATGAGAAAAATCAATTTAAAACCACCCACCAACACTTGGCAATACCCTTATGCAAGGTACATAAAAATCCTTGTCAAATCACATAATGGATCACAAATTCATAGCTCAAAACATGCTTAAACAGTCATAATTTTATGAAATCCCAATATAGTTTATAACCAAATTCATCATAAGTAAGACTATAAGTAAATCAACTTAGAAACATGCAATTTATGTAAAAAGAAAGGTTGGGAACCATTGGTGAAAGGACCCAATGGTTGAAACCCACGTACCTCAACTTTGGAGATTTCCTTGATGAAGATTTGATTGATAACTTGAAGCTTGAATCAAATCCTTAGATCTGGAATGAGATTGGGACACTTAAATTTTAGGTGAAGTATTCATTTAAGTGTTTGAGAGAGTTTTGGGGAATGTCTTATATGATATGGAGTTGAAATATGACTAAGTATAGATGTTGTTACGCATGGGAAGGCTTAGGCCCAAGACCCCAAGGCCTTGGACCAAACTTAAGAAAACTAGCAAGAAAATATAGTGGTCTGCGCCCTGGCCTCCTGGCGCCATAGGCGCAGAACCTCACTATTTTTCCTAAATTTTGAAATGTTGAATTTTGCTATGGTTGCTTTAAAATTTGGGTTGTACCTATTTCCCACTCAATTTTGTCCCCTGATCATGAATATGAAGTCGACTTTTCAATATCACGCATAGGTTTTGAGATATATAAAAATTACGATTATGGACACTTTCGAGATATATTTTCGGGCACTTTTTAGGGTCATTTCAAAGTCTCCTAAAGCCTTTTGGCCCAACTAAAAGAATATCATCCTTAGTCTCAGACACTTGGATTGCCAAATTAATTTGTTTATTTGTCAGAAGTCTCAAGTTAATTATCTTGTTTTGGTATCGAGTTATTAGATAATAGTTGGTAGCACCAAACCTTGTTAATGGATTTTTTTTTTTCAAAATCTGTACCTATATAGCCAAGAATTTCAAAATACGAGCAAGTTTCTTTATTAATGGTTGTCAATAAAATTTAAAGAAAATGTTAAATGTGAAAGAAACTTATACACAACCATCCCTTTATTAGTGGATAATTTATTGTAGAACATTCATTATCATCATTCCTAACCTAAGTTTGATAACCCTAATTATGAATTTAGTTACTCATTACTACTGTAAACTAATGAATATAACTAATTAAACTAGTAAAAACATTAGTAAAAATAAAATATGAGAAACATTTGATTACTGCATGTGCCGCCAGGCTCATCTCATGATCGTTTCTAGAGCTTTTTCCTTTGTTTTAGCCTCAATTAGTTCGTTGTACATTTCAATCCATCATATCAGTCTTTTTTTTAATTGTTTTCGACCTGAAATTAACATCATCATGTACATTAGCTTATCACAACATATCAATAATAAACAAAAAGGCATTCACAAGATTATATTTAGAACGAAGCCAAAATACTAATAAGATATTATCCTTGAATGCATAAATAAGCTTTAAATCACCACTCTAAACTTAGAGCTTTTGGTCAACCTCGAAAAACCTATCATAACCTCTATAGATTTCAATATCGCAACAATGCTGGTTATACAAGGCTACTCCCGAACTCTAGTCCACATGATCTAAAATTTACTCATTCAAGCTAAAACACCCCTCATGTACTTCGGAATGCCCAATAAATCGTAATTTCTATATATCTCAAAATTCATATGTCATTTTGAAAATATAACTTCATATTCTTGATTAGGGAGCAAAATTGAGTGGGAAATGGGTATAACTCGGATTTTAGAAGACTTGGAGCAAAAAATAATTTTTGCTAATTTTATGATTTCCAGTGGCTATCCACTGCCCAGGCCGCGATGCGCCACTGTGTAATTTTTTCTGCAGGTTTGGTTCATGTCGTGCCTGGGGCACTGACCAGTGCATTTTGTGCCCTATTTTTCCAACTTAGTTCAAGGACATTGGGGTCTTAACCCAAGGCCCATTTAAATGTGAAATCTTCCATACTTAGACATTTTCCAACTCTATAACTCCCAAAACCCTCTCTAAAACCTCTCCAAGACTTTATCAAACCTCTCATTCAAACTCAAGGATTTCAAGCTCAACTTCGGAACTCAAGAACCCATCTCAAGTTCAAGTATCTTTCAAGTTCATTCCGAGAAATTCAAGGTTTAAGGTATGTGGGTCTTCATCCATGGGTCCTTTCACCCATGGATCCCAACCTTCTCTTTTTATGAAAATTGCATGATTTTAAGTTGTACTACCAATAGGTATCTTTTATTATGAAGTATGAACATAAGTTATGTCGGGGTTTTATCAAGGATTAATTGATTATGCATGAATATCTATTTTAATCTTATTCCATGAGTTGATTTATGACTATTGAGATTATGCATGATTTGAGCGATGAAAACTATGAACTATAACGAACCTTTGAGATGGATTTCATGATACCTAAATTAGAGGTTTTACTATAATATTGGTGGGCTGATTTTGAATTTATTTCACTCTCCTTGTTATACTCTTGAGTTGCATAATTTTGAACAAGTATCATCAAACCACCATGTGTTTGATGAAATTACATGACAAGAATTCTCAAGTTGTTGATGAACTATTACATGATTTACAAGTCAAGCGAAATTATGATGATTAACGGCTTTCAAGCATGCATTGAACTCATAAAAAGTATCTATAATTTTATAAGTATCAAGTTGAGTCCTATTTCAAGATTTTAACTTCTTGTGAGCCATTCATGTCAAGGCAAGGGATCGTGTATAATTATTATTTACACTCATGCTCAAGTTAGACTCACTAGTAGCGGTCAAGCATGTGATTGAGCTACTGATGTCATGTTATCACGTTTCTTACAAGTTATTCAAGTTATGATTATTTCAAGTATTCTGTGGGATTATACTTAGCAGTGATTGAATCTTAAGATGGATGCTCGACACAAGGAGTCTGTAACAACCCCAAAAAGTACCCAAAAATGTGGCTCAGAAGTGCCCAAAATCATAATTTTCATATATCTAAAAGTTCGTTCATTATTTTGAAAATCTGACTTCATATTCTTGTTTAGGTGGTCAAATTGAGTGGAAAATAGGTCTAACCCAAATTATAGAGCAATCGTATCAAAACTCAAAAATCACAAATAACGCTATTTAGGAGGGTTAACTTTGAAGGGGCATATCTCTTAGCATACAAAGAACTAGGTGGCCGACGACCTACCTACTTAAATACCTTTGAATTAGCTTTCCAACGCACTTTGTTTCACCTCATTCTATTTGGATGAAGGATTTATGCCCATTTTCATAGAACCCATTCATGCAAAAAATGCAGATTCCAGTGGCTACCCACATCGCCTCGTTGCACCAGTGTTATTTTGGTCCTGTTTTTTTTTATTTTGGTCCAATACTTTCAAGTCTTTGACCTAAGGGTTCCCATATGTATTTTTACTTATACTTAGCCTTATTTCACCCTCATATCGTCCTCAATATTCCCCAAAATCCTCTCAAACACTTAGACTCATATTTCACCCTAAAATTCAAGTCCCAAAACTCAAGACCAATCTTAAGGATTTCATTCAAGCTTC
>JAOTQJ010091171.1:0-12025 GCA_025642045.1 Solanum sejunctum
GTGTATTGGTACTTTTCGAGAATTTGGCCAACCTAACTTGAGTGCTCTGACTACACCTATGCCAAGAAATACAGATTGATTGGGTATTTGGTTTGATTTTTAGTTTGTCACAAAATGCTAGAATACTTCTCTACTTTTCTAATATACAAGTTAGTTATGAATAAAATATCAAGTGTTTTACAAATAATTTAATTATTTTAGCTTTATTA
The DNA here is from genome assembly GCA_025642045.1 of Solanum sejunctum. Classification (NCBI taxonomy): domain Eukaryota; kingdom Viridiplantae; phylum Streptophyta; class Magnoliopsida; order Solanales; family Solanaceae; genus Solanum; species Solanum sejunctum. The sequence continues at coordinate 210 of JAOTQJ010091171.1, forward strand.
AAGTAAGGAATTAGTATGGCTTTATCCTAAGGATTAGGTGATGACAAATGTTACTTCAAGATCCGCACTTGTGTTGGTTTCTGATGCCCATATGCATTAGACCATTGCCCATTGAACATATAAGAGGTGTTATTAACTTCTTTTGGTTTTGATAACCAAAAGTGCTATTAATCTCTATATATATCATTAAAGTTAACAGCTGTATATACAAATCTTGGCTCCCAAACGAGAATGATGTCTGACCAATTAAGTCAGGAAACATAAGACTACTAACAAAACCAGCATCAACATAGTGCTACACTCAATAGAATTAAATAGAAGCTTATGAGAGTCAGAGAAGCCCTTCAGCTTAGCATGAATTTACCTGACCCAAAGAGAACATAAAATCCTGACGCCACATCTATCTCTGACTGTTCTTCCCTTAAATTAATGAAAACTTATAATCAGCTAAAATAATGATCAGAATAAAGAAAAAGTAAAACCGAATAGTTGAAAGATAAATTGTTCGTGGAAATTTAAAAGATCAAATAAGATGACTTCTTAGCTAGAAAAGTTGCCAAAGAATCATTAAATATATAATACAGATAATAATCCAATCAACACCAATAATCAGAAATTTCTTAGCATAAAATAAGCTGTTGACTAAGCCAAAACATTGCCCCTATGACAGTTGCTCATGCCATCTTCATCTTTCAGAGAACAAGACAAAGGGAAGCTTTAGCAGCAAAAGCAAGACAATCACAGGGTGATCTCTACTGTGAAGGAAGAAGAAGCATTTTTGTATGTTTTATGCATTTGTTAAAAACAAACTTTTATGAAAGCAACCCACCAAAAGAAAGGTAGTGACACAAGTACAGGAAGCACCCAAAGTGAAAATTAGCACATTATCGCCAAATAAGGAGACCCAATCAGTGTATCGGATATCAAATCCCGGTAAATTATAAGTTTCTAATTTATATTCCCATCATGAGTGTAATGACCTGTTAGGTCATTTTGAGAACTAGTCCTCTTGCTTTCATAAAAGATCCTTCTTGTAAATTTTTAAACAAGAATCTTGAACTAAGCACTTGTATGTGGTGAATTAGTTGTCGAATAATTTTAGATACTTAATGTAATTGATGGGCTAAATTGTTAATTTATTTAATACCCAATATCACTAGACCCATGTATAAAAATAAATGAATTAAAGAACGAGGAGCTGATATTATCTTTTTCATACCATAAACCGCTGGCGATACTTATTTTTGGTTCTCATGCCGTCAACAAGATTGAGAGAAAAGGCTCAAGGTAAAACTTAATCAAGTTCCAAACTTTTTCCATACATATTGATTGTTTGGTGGGCGTTCTTCATTATTGTTTTGTGGTCTTGAATACGTTAGATTTCAATAGATTATTTTATTTCATAAGTCAATCCTTTAAAATCAATGGTAGATTTTAGTGCTACTTTATGAAGGAATGTGCCAAAATTAGAGGCTACTAATGTGTCGATGATGAGCAATCATTAGGTAATGATGATTATGACAAATCAATAAACATATAGGTTAGCTACTATGTTTAGTCATTCGTTCTTTCTCGTAGTTGAAATTTAAATTCCCGTTTATATTGGTTCCGCATTGGAATTTTTTTCAAATGGTATTATATTATGATCCGTGATTTGATATAATAGTACACATAACTAAATATTAGGTATATGTATTATATAAATATCCTAAGATTTATGTTATTTGAAGAAACTGAAACTTAATATTAAACTTGATATAATGGAATATATTATAGATTTAGATGAGTTTTTTGGATCTAGACTAGACATATAGTAATATAGGTATTATTACTATTGAAATCTTATTGTGATTATTTATTTGATTAGATTGCATTTATTTGGAAGTCCAACTAAAGGGGAAGGTTCAAGTGCCGGAGTAATTCTTGGATTGTTTGAGGTAAGTGAATTTCTAAATCTATAGTTGAGGATGTAGAATCTTGTATTTCCTTTTATGTGTATTGGGGAATAACAGGGACTTGGCTATGGGATAAATTATTCAATGAAATGACCTAAGAATATAAGACAAGGTAATAATATGGCAACATGATTATATGTGTCAGTGTGTTTCCTTGAATTGAAAGACTTGATAGATGATGATGATTCTATTATAAGTGGTTTACTGTGATTACTTGATTGGGGTGCTTATTGGCATTCTGGACATCATCTTCACTACATTTTTTGCATGAATCTGCTTATTTCCATTGGTTTTAAGATCCTATGGCCAAGGTCTTTTCACAACAGATGTTCTATGCAGAAGTCTCTTCCTGCGAAAGTTTAATGCGAGGTCTTTTTCGGCAGATGTTTGGGACTGAGGGCTTTACCGGCTGAAGTTCATGGCCAAAGTCTCTTCTGAAGAGAATATTGATGGCTGAGGTCTCTGCCGACAAATAGATGGACTTATTAGTCCCCCATGGATTCCGATATGAGTTTCAGCGGATGTGTATTGTAGGACAAACATGCATCACGATATTTGACATCTCATTGCACCATTTTGCACTTCATTTAGTTATTATGAATTGTGGATACTTTTTCTTACAGTAATCATTGTCAATTTGTGGACTTGGTATTAGTGATATGCCTCACTCATGATTTATTATTGAAAAATGTGCTAAATGTATTACAAACCTTTACATTATACTGACTTGTTTGCAGGCTGTAATTTCGGAAATTCGATTGGTGTGATAGGAGTACTTTGTGTTTTTCATTCCTTTACTTTGTATTTAGCAATTTTACGTGCTAAGTACCATGTTATTGGGTACTCACTACTTGCTTCACAACTGTGTAGGTTACGATCTCGGATCCATTTGAGGGCATTCTCCCCTATTCTGTGTCCAAGTATCGATCGGAGTCTTGAGTGGTAGCTGCTTGCCTCCACAGCGAGCGCTAGAGTTCCTCATTATGCTTTTGTTCTGTGTGAGACACAGACATTTGAGACTTTTACTTTCTTTCGATTTCTGGGATATTTTAGAGGCTTTTACATGTGATACCAGGCTTTAAAAATAGTTGTTGTTGTGGTTCACGTATTCCATTATTTATCTTATTCTAGTTATTTGTATATTATTTCCGTCTATTTCTGCTTCTATGTATATTATTGCAATCTTAGGCTAACTTGTCTTCGTGGGTTAAGGCAAGTACCATCACAGCCCAGTCTAAGCCATGACAAAATGGTATCAGAGCCTAAGTTCATAAGTCTCACACGTGTACAAGCCCAGTCTAGTAGAGTTTTGAGAATCCACACAGAGATATCCATTGCTTATTTTCGAGAAGAACAATATGTGGGACGCTACTGCTGGTTGCATTAGGAAAGTAGCTACCGAGGTACTAGGAGTTTTGAGAGGGACCTTTGGTGGACGTTAAGGTGATTGGTGGTGGAATGACAAAATTCAGGGAAAGTGAAAGCTAAGAAGATTGCTTATACGAGGTGATTGGAGTGTAGTGATGAGGATGAGAAGCGACGGTTAAAGGAGATTTATAAGAAGGCAAAGACAGTAGTGAAGATGGCGATGACGAGTACTAAGACAGCAGCGTTTAAGCAACTATATGTGGAGCTAAGTGATAAAGGCAGGGACAAGAGATTGTATAAGCTTGCTAAAGAAAGAGAACGGAAAGCTCGCGACTTGGATCAAGTGAAGTGCATCAAGGATGAGTAGGGTGAGATGTTGGTGGATGAGACTTCCACTAAGCTAAAGTGGCAATGTTACTTTCATAAACTCTTAAACGAGAAAGGAGATAGATACATTGAGTTAGGTGAGTTGGCACACTCCGAAAGTCATCGTAATTTTGGTTATTGCAGGCAGTTCAGAGTTGAGGAGGTTAAACGGGCTATTAGTAGGATGAAGAGAGGGAAGGCGATCGGACCCAATTAGATTCCAGTAGAGTTTTGAAATTTCATGGTCAAGAATGGCATAGAGTGGTTGATTAGACTGTTCAATGCTATTATGAATACTGTCAAGATGCCCGATGAATGGAGGAGTACAATAGTTCTATTGTACAAGAACAAGGGTGATATTCAAAATTGTAACAATTATAGGGCATCAAGTTGCTAAGTCACACTATGAAGGTCTGGGAGAGTGGTGGAGATGAGGGTGAGAAAAGTCGTGGCTATTTCAGAGAATCAATTTGGTTTCATGCCGGGGCGGTCGACTACTGAAGCGATTCATCTTGTTCGGAGATTAGTGGAGAAATATAGGAAAAGAAAGAAGGACCTTCATGTGGTGTTCATTAATCTCGAGAAGGCCTATGACAGTTACGAGGGATGTCCTATGGAGGTGACTAGAGGTGAAAGGTGTCACGATGGCATATATCAGGGTGATAAAGGACATGTATGATGGAGCCAAAACTCGGGAAAGAACTGTGACAGGAGACTCAGAGTATTTTCCTGTTAAGATGGGACTTCATCAAGGATCTGTGTTGAGCCCTTTTCTATTTGCCTTGATGATGGATAAGCTGACACGGTCTATTCAAGAGGATGTTCCATGGTGTATGGTATTTGTAGATGACATAGTATTGATTGATGAGACTCGGGCTAAAGTTAATGATAGATTGGAAGTCTGGAGACACGCTTTGGAGTCCAAAGGGTTCAAACTGAGCAGGACCAAAACAGAGTACTTGAAGAGCAAATTCAGTGTAGCGAAGGATGAAGCAGACATTGATGTGAGAATTGCTACTCAACCTATTCCCAAGGGAGAAAATTTTAAATATCTTGAGTCCATCATCCAGAGTAGTGGCGATATCGACGACGACATCACACACCATATTAGGGAAGCATGGATTAAATGGAGGCTTGCCTCTGGAGTACTGTGTGATAAGAAGATATCACGTAAACTCAAAGGTAAGTTTTATGGGTTGGTGGTTAGACCGTCTTTGTTGTATGGGGTGGAGTGTTGGCCAATCAAAAATTCACATGTTCAGAAGATGCAGGTCGCGGAGATGAAGATATTAACATGGATGTGTGGACATACCAGGAGTGATAAGATTAGGAATGAGACCATTTGGGAGAAGCTAGAGATGGCCCCTGTGGTTGACAAGATGAGGGAAGCGAGACTCTGATGGTTTGGACATGTGCAGAGAAGAAGTATCGATGCTCCTGTTAGAAGGTGCAAGAGGTTGGATTTAGGAGCTACACGGAGGGTAAAGGTAGACCGAAGAAGTATTGGGGGGAGGTGATCAGGCAAGACATGGTGAAACTTGATCTCACAGAGAACATAACCTTAGATACGAAAGAGTGAAGGTCGCGAATTAGAGTAACAAGTTAATAGGTTAGTAGGGTTAAGTTGATGTCTGGCTATGGGGTACAGTAAGGTAGTAGGTTTAGTCGTGTCTTTATATTTTGTGTGGCCATTATCCGTCTCATATATGTTAATGTTACCGTATTTGCATATCATCATGTGTAAAAGCTATTAGTCGCTCTTTCTGTTTCCTTTTCTTTCCTTCCTTGTCTTTCATATCTAGTTTATTCTGCTTATAGGTTTTGAGACGAACGTCCCCAGGAAACAGACTCTCTACCTCTATGAGGTAGTGGTAAGGTCTACGTACATTCTACCCTCCCCAGACCCCACTTGTGGTATTTCACTGGGTATGTTGTTATAGTTGTATAAAGACTTTGTTATTTCAATTCTTATCGTGTATGGTTACTTGCATGAGCACTAAGTTGTTGCATGTTCTTTTTGGTAGATGGCTAGGACTAGAGGTACAGTTTCTAGCAGAAGTAGGGGCAGAGCTGAGCTACTGGCTGAGGTCGTACTCATTTGCGGCACCAGCTAAGGGTCGTGGTAAAGATGCTTTACTTGAGCCAGAAGTTCATGTTAGAGAGAAGCAAATCCCTCTAGAGTATGCAGTTGCACCTTTGCTTCAAGATACCTTGTTGAGAGTGTTGGCTTGATTGAGGGCCTTGGTCAGAGTTGTAGTGTGACAGACACACCTAGAGGTTCTCAGACCAAAGCAGGAGTTCCGATTCTAGGGTAGTGCCAAACTCATGTTGGTCAAGAACTGGTGGAGCAGCCACCGCTAGATCCTAGTGTTGAGATTGATCCCGCATCGACAGTTGAGGTTCAGGGATGAGTAGATGGACCCACCTCAATTTCAAGGTGGGAAGACAGAGCATGCTTATGAGTTTCTAACTACTTGTGGAGAGTTGTTGAATGTTGTCGATTCAGCTGAGTTGCACTAGGTTTGATGTGTTAATTCTTCAGCTTTGTGAGCCTACTAGAGAGTGGTGAAGAACTTACTCGATCTTTACGAGTTGGATCTCCATAGTGTCTTGGGGGATGTTTTATAGTGCTTTAGATGACCGTTTTGTCCATTGGAGTGTGAGGGAGGAAAGCTACTTGAGGTTTAAGAGTTTGAGGCAAGACAACTTATCTGTCACCATGTGTGAGACCCATTATTGTCAGTTGTCCAAACATGCTACAGCCATCAATCCAAATGAGGCGGAGAGGCTTCATAGGTTCGTGAGAGAATTGATTTATTTTATTCGACAGGCAGTGTTCAGGATATCTAGAGAAGGAGCCTATTTCCGATTTGTTGTAAGTGCCACCAAGGAGGTGGAGAGAGGAGTTTAGGGACCCTAAGAGGGCTCGTACGTCTAGCCTATTCTTCCGTATCTTATCTGGAGGTAGAGAATACTACGGAGGGAGCAACTCATCCCAGCGTCGAGAAGTAGTCCATATATCTTTACTAGCATCTAAGGCTGGTCAGGCCTTTCGTGGCTCATATAGTGCCAGTTAAGGTTCAACCGAGTCACAGCACAGGCCTACGGCCATGGGGAGTCATGGCAGCGCATCAAGTTCATCTCACGGCTCACCACTCCGGAGCTTGTTTTGGTTGTGAGGATCCAGGCTATATGATTCAATGGTGTCATATACATAAGATCGGGTATCAGTGAGGCTATGTTGTTTCATTAAGAGGGTCAGTGCCTCCGACTAGGGATTAAGGCAAGGTCAGATTGATAGAAGGGGTCGCACTCCCAACAGACAGGCATATAATGTTATAGTCTCACATAGTGGAGATAGAGGTTTTGCTCAGATGGGTGGTGGCAAAGGAGCACATTGTTATGCGTTTCTCAGGAGAACCGAGGCATAGGTGGCTTTTGACGAGGTCATCACAGGTACCATCCCGATTTGTCATCAATCTGCATGTATTTTTTGATCCTGGATCTACCTACTCCTATGTGACTACCTACTTTTATCTGGATTTGAATCTTGTCTGACTACATGCTCGTGCTGATTCATCTTTTACACAAGTAACTGAGCTTTTAGAGGTGAACCGAGTATATCGATCATATCTTTTTTTTTGGGCTGAGTATGATACTTGAGTAGATATGATTATCGTGGAGATGGTAGACTTTGATGTTATCTTGGGGATTGGCTTTCTCCGTATCATGCCATTCTTGATTGTTATGCCAAGATAGTGATTTTAACAATGCCTAGAAGGCCGAGAATTGAGTGAAAAGGTTCCAATGGTTCCTATCCTAGCAAAGTTATTTCCCACATCCATGCTTAGAAATTGATTGTAGGGGGTGTTTGTTTTACTTGGCCTTTATTCGTGATACTAGTATTGAGCCACCTCCTAATGGAGTCCATTCCCGTGGTTCAAAGAGTTTGACGATTTGTTCCCTATCATCTTCCGGGTGTTCCTCCTGATAGGGATATTGATTTTGCTACTGATCTAGAGCCGAGCACCAAGCCCATTTCCACCCCCACCCCTTGGTATCGCATGGATCCAGCTGAATTGAAAGAGTTGAAGCAGATTCAAGATTTGTTAAGAAAGGAGTTCATTCGCCCTAGCATGTCACTTTGGGGTGCCCCGGTCTTATTTGAAAAAAGAAGGGTGGGTCTATGAGGATGTTGTTGATTACAATCAGTTGAACAAGCTGAATATCAAGAACAAGTATCCTCTTCCCCATATTGATGACTTGTTAGATCAACTTCAGGGAGCATCATTGTTCTCTAAGGTTGATTTGAAGTCCGGGCACAACTAGTTTAGGATTAGGCAAAAGATATCCTTAAGACAGCTTTTCAAACTCGATGCGGATATTATGAGTTCCTAACGATGTCCTTTGGGTTGACTAACACCCCTATTGCATTCATGGAATCGAAGAATAGGGTGTTTCGACCTAACCTGGATTCTTTTGTGATTGTCTCCATAGATTTGTCTTCATCGATGATATTTTGGTGTACTCCAAAACTGAGGACGGTGTTTGACACTTAAGGATATTGTTTCAAAGGTTGGGGGAGGAAAAGTTGTATGCAAAGTTCTCCAAATGTGAATTTTGGCTTGATTCAGTAACATTCTTGGGACATGTGGTGTCTAAGGAGGGAATTAGAGTGGATCCGGCTAAGGTTGAGATAGTTAGAGGTTGGACAAGGACAACTTCTCCCACTGAGATTCATAGTTTTGTAAGGTTAGCCGATTATTACCGAAGGTTCATGCAGGATTTCACTTCTATTGCATCCCCATTGACCAGGTTGACTCAGAAGAGTGTGGGTTTCATTGGTCCAATGAGTGTGAGGCGAGCTTCAAAAGCTCAAGATTTTATTGACTTCGGCTCCTGTTTTGATGCTACTCGGGGTAAGTGTAGGCTTTACTGTTTATTGTGATGCTTTAAGAGTTGGTTTAGATGAGGTGTTGATGCAAAAAGGGAAAGTAATTGCCTATGCTTCTTAGACAGTTGAAGGCCTATGAGAAGAATTATCTTACCATGACTTGGAGTTAGCGGTAGTGGCGTCATTACCTGTATGGTGTACTTTATGAGTCCTTCACCGATCATAGGAGTCTTCAATATATATTCAATCAGAGGGATCTGAACTTGAGGCAATGTCGATGGCTTGAGTTGCAGAAAGACTACGACATAACTATCTTATATCACTCGAGGAAGGCCAATATGGTGGTGGATGCCTCGAGTAGGAAGTTCTCTAGTATGGGAAGTCCTGCCACCAATCTAGTTGAGGAGTGAACATTAGCTAGAGATGTTCAGAGGTTGGCAATTAACCTTGTTCGATTACGGATTTCAGAGAATGGTGGCATTCTTGCTTTTGTGGAGGCACGTTCCTCCTAGGTTGCGCAGATTAGAGAGAGGTGGTTTAAGGATATGACAAAATGTGGAGAGGTGAAGCTAAGGAGGCAGTACTTGATTCGAAGGGCGTATTGTGGATTGGCAATCGAATTTGTGTGTCTAAGGTGGGTGATTTCACTAGATTGATTTTAGAGAAGGCACACTGTTCAAGGTACTTTATTCATCCAAGAGCAAACAAGATGTATCACGATCTAAGTTAACATTATTGTGGTGCAGTATGAAGAGGGATATTTTAAAGTTCATGTCTAAGTGTGACTTGCCAACAGGCCAAGTGTGAGCATCAAGGACCTAAAGGTGTGTCACAACAGATGCCCATTCCTACTTAGGAAGTCAGAGCATATCACTATGGATTTTGTGGTGGGTTTACCTACTACCGTGGGTGGCTATGATTCTATTTGGGTGGTTGTGGATACATTGACCAAGTCTGCTCATTTCATTATGGTTAAGGTAAAGTACACAACAGAGAAGTAGGCTTAGCTCTACATTAGCCAGATAGTTCGATTGCATGGAGTGCCTTTATATTATTTTTTACCGGAGTACACCCTTCACACCACATTTTTTAAGGGCCTTGCAGCATGATTTGGGTACTTAGTTGGATATGTATTTAGCCTTCCACCCTCGGACAGACGAGCAATCCGAGCAAACGATTCAGGTGTTGGAGGACATGTTCCGAGCGTGTGTGATCAACTTTGATGCTCATTGGGATCAACACTTGCCCTTACCAGAGTTTGCATGGTACATGTCAGTGCAAAATCACATTCTATTACTGATTGTATTTCTTATGACCACTTATCTACTATATTTAGTTCATTGATGCCTCTCTATATTCTTTGTACCTAAAACAATGAAGGAAGCTTGAAACATCCGGATGGTATAATGCAATGCTTGAGATATATGTTTTAGATGAAAATCAGACATGAAATTTGGTGCATTTCCTCGAAGAAGAAAAACAATGGGATGTACAAGTGAGTTTTCACAATTAAAGTTAATTTGAATGGCTTTGTGGCAAGGCAAGACTTGTCGTTAAAAGTTATGCTCAACCTTATGGGGTAGATTATCTCAACTATGACTCGAGCTAATATGGCTTTCGCAGTAAGTGGTGTCAGTCAACACATAACCACACCTACTGTCAAACATTGGAAAGATTTGGAATAGACTCTATGTTACTTTAAAGGAGCTTTGGGACTTGTTATATTGTATAGCAATCACGGCTATACTCATGTTTGTTTTGCAAATTCTGATTGTGTCAGATCCAGAATCGATAGAAGACCCACTACAAACTATTGTGTCTTTATTGGAAGGAACCTGGTATTACAGCAGAGCAAGGAGCAAAGTGTTGTATTTCAATCAAGTACAGAATCTACGTACAAAGCTATGGCTCGGTCTACATGTGAAAAAAATGTCGATAGATCACCTTTTGAAACAATTATCACTAATAAAACTTAAATGTAATAAACTAGTTTATCATAACATTTTTCAAATTTAGCGGTATCCCGAAAGAACTAAATATAATGAAGTTGCGCATTACTTTATTTGCGAGAAAATTCAAGAGAACTTAGTTTCCACTGGCTACATTAAGACGGGAGAACAATTGGGTGACAAAGGACTTAAATGGGAATGGAGTAGAATATCTTTGTAACATGTTGGGCATGCTTAACATCTACACTCCAAAACTTGAGGAGACAATGTTATAGAACATTGTATCAAGTCGGATATGTATATAGGTACATTTATAAGATGCAGTTTTGTAGGGATTTCTAGGAATTCTTTTTACCTTAATTAATGCTCCTCTTTAAGAATAGCTCGTACAATCTATCTTTCAGATCATGTGACGATTCTTTCACGACTTTGGGTGTTTATTTACCTAATATGTATTTATAAAACTTATTGTTGAGTAATACGATATAACAAATTTTGCAGTACTTGTCGAACAATCACAAGGTTGAATCATCCAGTTTATCAAGAGGATATTTAAAATTGTTGCCAGACAGACAAGCTATGCTAGGAAGATTAATTTAAGAGGAAGTTACCATGTATATCTAGCAAGCACGTGCTTTGGCCAGTTTTGAGGATCCCAAAATTGTTTACGTATGTCGGGATGAAGTTCAATATCTGTCCACAAATACATCACAACTTATTATATCATTAAAAATTAAATCATTGAAAAGGAGACAAAAGAATGTCTAGCATGCCAAGTTTTCTAGAACCTCGTGATAAACCAATCAACCAATCAAATAAAATATGAGGAAGTGAAGATGGAATTTCTTGAGAGTATCATAGGCCAAGTAACTAGTGGAAGGTTACTAGTGAAGTTCTTAAGCAGTTCAGCTTGCATTCAATATCCGTATTTGGGGATTTTTTTTTTTTTGTGTGTGTGTGTGTGCGTGGGTGGGTGGGGGGGGGGGGTTGAGAAAAAATTGCTCATGACTAGGACAAAACAAAAAGTGAAAAGATAGTGTTGTGAAAATAAATTACTTGATTATTCCTGCAAACATCTTGGTGTTTATATAGTATTTACAAGTAATCCCAAAAAAGAAAGGAAAGTATGCAAGTAATCCAAAAAAGGGAAGTAAAGTACAACATAAACAACTTACCCAATGAAATCCCATAAGTGAAGTCTGGAGAGTGTAGAGTGTACACTGACCTTACCACTACCTCACAGAGATAGAAAGGTTGCTTCTGGTAGACCCCAGGCTCAAACAT
>JAOTQJ010091182.1:0-12025 GCA_025642045.1 Solanum sejunctum
CAGCATATATGTCTAGAGGTCTGTGGATACTAGTGGGTAGTGGGTACGTGAGATATACATGAGCACATGGTCTAATATGCATATTTGATACTTGATCAGGCGACGAGACCGCATTACTCTATGTATGACGTGATTATTAGGTGGCAGGACCGCAGCAGAGACCTTGTCAGCCCGCATTCATTGTACGTATATGTGTATATGTGTTGTTTGTATATTCTGGGAGCTGTTGTAAGTGAGGATAGGGCATAAAAATAGAGAAAACTCTGCTGGATTTTCGGTAGAATTCTTAGACTTTAAGTTGGGTTTTGTGAGTTAATATTGGTTCACGTGCCTAGTCGGTACGAGTCATGGCCCTCGGGTTGGGCTGTGACATCTTAGCATATTTGTAACTGGGTGGCCTACGACATGTTAAATGAAATTCTTTTGAGTTAGCTTCGCAATGTACTTGGTTTTACCTCATTCCGAGGTCAGATGAAGGAGTTATGATCGTTTTCGTGAGGCCCTCCCGTGCAGTGTTGTCATAGGGACTATTTGATGGCCAGTGTGGCCTTTGATGGGCCGTTTGGGATAGATGAGGTTGGAAAAGTCCACTTTTGGCACTAAGGAAGGTGGCACGGCCAGTGATACAGGCCGTGTGGCTCACCACTAACCGTGGGGATGGCCACAAGGTGTGCCAAAGGGAGCTTGTTAGAAATTGGAGAAAATGTGGCTAAGGGTGGTGCCATGGGCACTGTTGACGGGTCTTGTGGAGTGGGATGGCCCGTGGCACTTGGACGTATGGTGTCCTGGAACATTTATTTTGTCTAAGTGAGGTGGGATGGACCAGTACATGGTTCGTGTAATGCCACACGGTCCAGGAAGCGGTCCGTCAAAGTGAATATATGTCAATTTTTCGGAGTTTCCCAACTTCCATTTTTTTCACTAAGGCACTTCACACGGGCACTCCAGTGAGATGACACTTTTGCCAATTTTTTTTCATCCATTCACTAATGACATTTTCGTAAATGCTAATTACTCTAATGACCTTTTTAGATTTCCAATGCTATCCTAACCTCTCCAAAAGTCCTAAACCTTATTCCAAAGGATAAAAACTCATTACTCTCATCTCAAAAACACTCTCAAATCCTCTCAAAAGCCTCTATCTAGCCCCAATTCAATTTCAAGGGAACCCAAGAACAAGATTAGATTCCAAGATCATTTCCAAGCCTCTATTCTTTCTAATCTCAATTCCAAGCAACTCTAGACCTAAGGTATGTGGTGTTGAACCATCGGGTCCTTCCACCCATGGTGCCTAAACCCTCTTTTAATTAATATTTCATGATTTAAAGTTGATTTTACAAATGGGTTTGCTAGTATGAACATGTCTATGAACTATGTTAAATCTATGTAAAGTTGTAACTATTTTGTCATGTTTTGAGCTTCAAATCTTGGATCTAATGTTAGATTTGATGAGGGATTTTGATGTATATTGCTTGAGGGTGTTGCACGGTATTGATTGATGGTTTTACAATGAATTCACTTGCATTATTTCATCTCTAAATTGCATGGTCTTATACTACCATTTCATATCCACCAAGTGTTTGATAAAATGTTCAATTATAGTTTCTTGAGGAATTGAAGGTCCAATACATGTCTTATAAGCTGAATGATGTTATGATGATTGAAATGTAATGGTTTTATGAGCTTGTTCTATGAATTGTTTTTTTCAAAAAGGGACGGGCTCCCGTAAGGAAGGTCACTTAATTCGAAGAGAGAAGGGCTCTCGTAAGGAAGGCCACTTAATTCGAAGAGAGATGGGCTCCCGAAAAAAAGGCCACTTAATTCGAAGAGGGATGGGCTACCATAAGGAAAACCACTTAATACAAAAAGGGATGGACTCCCGTAAGGAAGGTCACTTAATCCGAAAAAAGGATGGGCTCTCGTAAGGAAGGCCACTTAATCCAAAAAAAGATGGGCTCCCATAAGAAAGGTCACTTAATCCGAAGAGGGACGAGCTCCCGTAAGGAAGGCCACTTAATCCGAAGAGGGATGGGCTCACATAAGGAAGGCTACTTAATCCGAAAAGGGATGAGCTCCCGTAAGGAAGGCCACTTAATCTGAAAAGGGATGGGCTCTCATAAGGAGGGCCACTTAATCCGAAAAGGGACAGGCTCCTGTAAGGAAAGTGGCTCCAAAAGGTCTTATGTTATATCGGTTGAGGCTTCTTTATACATTTATATTATGATCTATGTAAAATGAATGATTTGCAAAGCATGACTTACTTAAGAGTTAGTTATACATGTATTGTTATTATGTTATCTATTGGTTATTATTATGCATTTTGATTGTAATGCCTATCTCTTGTTGCATTGCATCCCACATACTTAGTACATTCAAACGTTCTAACGCATAATCTTGCCTACATGATATCACTATGTAGGAACCGAAGTCCCTCTTGAGCATCCTTCTCCACGTGGCTAGTACGACTTCGCTCACGCTTGTTGGTGAGTCCTCCATTCCGAGGATGTTACTTATGATCTCTTGTTATGTATTAAGACTTTCTCTCTTTTGATGATGTTTTGACTGTGAGGGTGAGCCCGATTGCTTTGTCTTGGCCCCCGCTCTTATCTTTATGTAGTAGAGGTGTTGTTGGATATATGGTGTATCTACATTATGAGTCTTGATTCTATTGACTCTTATTGCTTATGATATGAACGATGTTCCCTTAGTCCTAATTTCCCCTTGTTTAAGCTTATCATTTAACGTCATTTTAATTGTTTCCCCGACCAAGGATGTGTAATGATATGCTATGAGGCTTGTTTGGGGTTCCTTTAGGTTCCTCATTCGCCGGTCATGTCTAGGCCCTAGGCTTGGGTCGTGACAAATACTACACCTCATTGGATACTAAAGTAAAGATAACAACAAATTTTGTTTATCATGGTACAAGGATAAAAATAATTTGCTACAAGTATATTTTTTATGGTAAAAACTATTTTCTTGAAGCTACGATTAATTTTTATCTTGTAGATATAAGTATAAATCCTTAGCCATAGATCATGTAAATTCCGTAGCTAACTATTAGCCACGCTAAATCTTGCTACGAAAGTTACGAAATAAGATATTGTAGCTAAAGCATTTAGCTACGAAAAATTTCTTATTTAGCTACAATGCATTTTATAGTTATGAATTTATTTTCTTGTAATGTTATTTGCTATATTTTTGTAGGTTGTGAGTCTGGTCCTCCTTGCTAGCTTTCTGAGTTACAACATCGAGCTTTGGATCTATTGAGAGGTATCTGCTTGTCCCTTTAATAACCTTTCAGATATTTTTACCTTTATGCTTTGTTCTATTCAAGGACTAGACATTGAGACATGTATTTCTTTTGATTTCCTATGCTTATCTATCTTATTAGACTGTTTTTATCTTCTGTTTTTAGTATTATGTTGAGTTGTTTAGGGTTTGGGCTAACTCACGTAGATGAATTAGTTGAGTGCCATCATACTCGATTTTCTGGTCGTGACAAAAAGCCCTTCAAAATGTCATTCACTTTTTTCACCTTTGAAAGAGCAACATATATATATTTAGACATTATCAATGGGTGGGGGGTTTGCGTTCTCGCCGCAAAAAATATATAAAATGACTATAGTTTGCTAAAATTACGTTTTATAGCTACATAGTATAAAAGAAAGGGGAGCGAGATTGCTAGAGGAAGGAGAGAGGTAAGTGAGATCGAGAGAGAGCCGATAGAGGCTAATTGTATATGTATATTTATCAAATTGTATGTATATATTTGTCAAATAATTGTATATATGTAATTGATACACACATATATTTGTATATCTAGCAAGTAAGATTGAGAGACAGAGGAGAGTGGCGAGCGAGATTGAGAGGGGAAGGAGCAAGGCGAGCAAGAGAGGGTAGAGAGTGAAGAGAGGCGAATTGTATATATATACATGTTGAATTAAATATGTATATCTATCAAATAATTATATATATGCAATTGATATATATATATATATATAGGTATAAGTTATAATTTTTTCAAACTATAGTGGTATAATGTAAATACATATCAAATGTTTGTGTAATTATGTTGTTTACTCAAATTTTTAAAAGTGCTTATAAACACTTGTTTTTAAGGCAAAATAACAAAAGTAAGCAAAAAATTATATAAGTGTTGTGAAATGTGTAATTATATATTGTAAAGAGACCAATAATTGGTGAGTGTGAGGCCCTCATAAAATGTGCCAAAAAATTAGTGGGTTGTGTCTCCTATTTTTTCTTGTCAAGTTGTGATATCTAGATTCATGATAAAGTAAAGTCCCTCGATGACATATTTTATCACAAATAATATTTTTTGGTTGATAGAGGGATCAAATATGACTTGAACTATTGATTAGTCTGTGTAGATATATACCTACCACATGGGAATTCACAACCAACTGTGTCTCTTTGTTCCAATCATCATGTAAGCCCTGTACAAAAGATAGGCTGGTTTGCTTAAAGAGAATCTTTTTTATGATCCGAATTTGATTTCAAGTCAAGAAAATAATGGCTCGAATGGTACGATCCCTCCGTCACCCCAGAATGAAAGGGGTGATCTCGTAGTTCTTGGTCTGTGAAGATGCATTGTTAGGTACTCCATTTTGATTTTCCCATTAAGGCCGAACCTAAACCTGTGCTCGAGAGATAGTTGTCCATACACTCATAAGGGATGTATGGATTCTTGAGAATAGAGGAGCCGCGGTGGTCCCTCCTGGACTGCCCAGATCCCACGAGTGAATCAAAAGTTGAATATCACCCGAATCGCCCCATCTATCCTCAGTTGATTCTATTTCGACTCTTCCTTAGAGAAAGACAATCAAACAATTCCCAATCATGGTCCTTGCGGATCGGATCATCCATATTTGAGATCTTTCTCTTTGAATAAGATCTCTAGATTTAAAACTTATTTTTTGCTAAATCAAGTACGAAATATTTTTCTAAAATGCCCATATCTGTTTTATATCTTCACTATGAAAATATTCAATTTTCATAAGATCTTCTTGGTTGTTATTCAAAAGGTCCAATAATGTATATATATTGGACATTCTGAGACAATTATAGATCTTGTAATACAATCCTGATTGATCAATAAAAATTAATTTTAATGCTATTTTATTTTTATTTTTTTATGAGTTTAGCCAATTTATCATGAAAGGTAAAAGGAGATAAAGAAACCATGTGTAGATTGTCCTTTAAATATAAGTTGTCTTCCTCCATATATAAAAAGGGAATAAATAAATCAATTAAATTTCGGGATGCTTCATGAAGTGCTTCTTTCGGAGTTAAACTTTCGTTTGTCCATATTTCGATAAAAAGTATCTCTATATTTACAAATATATTACTCAAAAGAGCCAGCACAATACACCTAATCGATTTGAATAGAAAAATGTTTGTCCCTATTGTTACAAACATAGGATTCATGGAGAGATAATGAAATAGAGTGAACCAAGTACCTGTGTCTTACCCTTTCAAGGAAGCGAAAAAAATGATATTATATAACACACACACACACACACACACATATAACATATTTAAATAGAAAATAAACAAATCCTATTTTGGGTGGATTTAAAATGAATTAAAATTAAGAAATAGGATTTTAGGGATAAGAAATAAATTAAACAAACAAACCATGGATAAATTCAAGTGACCTTTTCTTAAATTCAAGCGGTCTTTTCGTAGGCTTTTGCCCCCGATTCAATCGGGGGATTGAATTGATTATAGAAATATGAGTTTGATTAGTCAATTTATTAGTAAACAAGGAAAAATATTATCAAGACGTGTGAATAGATTGACCTTGAAACAACAATGGATATTGCTACGTGAATCTCAGCAATTACTTGTTCTGATTCTACATATTGATTGTTTTGAACTAAAAGCAAACTTTTGGGTGGAATATTTACATTATGTAGAATATCTTTACTCTCAATAGTTACATACAAGTCCATAGAACATAAAAAGGCGGGATGCCCATGACGTGTACGTGTCGGATGAACCAAGTCCTCATTGAATTTGATTTTTCCATTAGATGGGGCTCACACATATTCTGCAGTACCCCCCGTGAATACTCTACCGATATGAAAAGTTCTCAATGTTAATTGAGTACTCTGTTCTCCAATCGATTGACCTGCAATAATACCTACAACTTCCCCCAATTCAACTAGGTTGCCATGAGTAGGACGTCGGCCATAACATAATCTACAAATCCAAGATATACTCCTACAAGTAAAGGGAATTCAAATAGAGATTGGTTGTGCCCGAAAGGTTATGAATCGATTTACAAGTCCAATGCCAATGGCTTGGTTTCTAGTGGCAATATATCGCGAACCCATGTATATATCATCCACTAATACACAGCCAATTAATGTTTGACTAAAAATCCTTCCCGGCATTATTTCATTCTGAGGACTCACAAAAATACCTTGGGCGGTGCCACAATCCGTTCGACGTACAACAATGTGTTGAACTACTTCAACAAGTCTGCGAGTGAGATATCTAGCATCTGATGTTCGTACAACAATATCCATAACTCCTTTATGGGCTCCATAGCAAGAAATGATGTATTATGTTAAAGAGAGTCCTTCGCATAAATTGCTTTGAATAGGTTAATCAATCATTTGTCCTTGAGGCATCCTTTTTCAAATAGACCGATTTTATGTTTCAACATCAAAAACAACAAAAACTAGAGCAAACATATAATAATAGATTCGAAATTGTAATCAAGTGTCACCCATTAGTTCTATACCTAACTCATAAGTAGAAATTTTCTTCGGTCCTTTGCTAATCGGGGCTAGCACTCCAGAAATGAAAACTGCCAAAACAGGAACAAGGATGGATATTATTAGAAATGCCCCAAAAAAATTATATTCGTAAAGAAAAAACATAAACACACTCCTATGAACGTGAAAAATATATTGGATGCAATTGGTCGATTTAAATTGGAATTGTCAAGTCAAACAAGAAGAAATGACGGTATCTGGGGAATAAGCATCGGCTAACTCTGTGTTGTCAAAGATTTAAACAATGAAAATAGATGGAGTTAGTTGACATTCACAAAAAGCATCTAATGAATTATGAGTTCAATCCATCCTATTTAGCAAAAAGATGGATATTCCTTGCTCATTATCAAACAATCACTTATTCACAAACTTCGTGTGGGAAAAAATAGTTTTCATTTCCCATCTCATGGAAAACCCTTTTCGCTCAGCTTGCCTTAACCCCCTTTACGAGTATTTTAGTGATAGGTTCTATAGGAATTGGACGATCCTATTTGAAATAATCCCTCTTAGAATTTTTTTCTTCCCCGCATTTATTCCCCGCTTCCTTATGTCTAGTATTTAGACAAAATTACCTTTCTTTCTATTAGAATAGAAAACTATTGATATGTCTTATGGCAGTAAAATATGGCAATAGTAACGTAGTCACACTACTCCAATTAAAAAAAAAACTAAATCAAAATAAATGAAAGTCAAATACTCTTTTTCAAAATTTACATTACATACTCTTTTTCTGCGAGATGCTGGGAATCCCTTATACCACATAGTATGTAGATTTTGAAGAAGAGTATAAATAAGACAAAGGAGTTTTCATAATTTTATTTTTTGATCATAAATAATTGCAAACAAGAATTTGATTCTTTTCACATACTTGATATTGATAAATTGCAAATCTAGAAATTCATTTTGGCCAATTGAACCTACTCGCACTGTTTCTTTTTAAGAACCAAAAAGATTTATGCCAAAATAACAGCTGTATCTACTGGCTGCTAATGCTAGTTTTATCACCTACTATATTGTACATAAATATTTGGAGGAAGGGAAGGTTATCTCGAGGTAATAACGAGGTCATACAATGAGGTATGTAAGGCTACTCGATTTCGTATTACTTGGCATGAAATCTAGATCCTTCCTTGGTACATAAAGGCACTTACCAACTCTGACACAACTATTAACCGTGTCTCCACTCTTTCACATGTCCATATGTTCCTATACATAGTCACCTTCGAATCTGCATACATATGTGGATGCCAAGTTACATTGGTTCTTGTTGCTAAATAAAGTTCATGAGTTGTTTCATCTCATACACATTTTATTATTTATGTAATCTACTCTCTTCATTGTCCTACTATCTTGTATAATTTTTTACATGTCACATGCTATATCTACTATCCTATAACTCCAATATTATGATCACCAAAAGAATCATCTCAAAGGTAATTGAAAGACAAAGTATATTGCTTATTGATGGGTGATAACCTGAGGGGTGGAAGAATCACCTAGCCAGGGTCAATCCTATCATATGGGATAGCCCAAGGGGTGAAAGGAAAAGCCTAGCTAGGGTTATTCCCGATATATATTTACCACTGATCAGCTGGTCATTTGTATTACATGTTGTGTACAAATTATACAGTAAAGGTAAAGTAATAAAAAGAACATAAAGTACATGATCCCCTAGTATAACTAAAGGTGGTCTCTTATCCTACACTAGTGCATAGTTTTGTTTGAGTTATTACTTCATATACAATATTTTTTGCCTTAAATATTTAGTACATTATCTTGTATTGACATCCCTTATGGGGGAGCTGCATTTCATACTGCAGATACTGGTGCTAGTAGCTCTCCATAGTAGGAGTACAGGATATTTTGCTGCTGTTACCAAGCTCCAAGTTGCTTCGGAGCTTTGTATGTCTATAGCTTATCTTTTTGTATTGTATAGTTAGTCGAGGCGGGGCCTGTCCCGACCCTTATCAAATACTTTTTCTTATCTAGAGGCTTTGTAGACTATGTAAATTAAAGTATGGTCATGTCTCATACTTTAGACAACATGGCCCCAACGACCTAGTCATATGCAGTTTCGTTTGGCTCGTTATTACTGTTTACTTTCTGGAAAGCATGCGGAATGTAGAAATCCCATATAATATATATAGAAAGCGCATAGATACAAGTTGGTTCTCTCTAGCCTTATTCGCAAAGGGTTCCAAAACAGCTATTTGATATCCATCAAATCGATTAGGCATAAAGGAACACATGTGATAGAACCATTCATAGTATTATAAATTTGTGGGAATGGACCATAATCGATATATAAGATCATGTAAGCTACTAAATAGGATCCAACATAATCCCTTACATTGGCATGAGGAGACCACTTGTCGGGTTTAACTTCATCACTTCGCATGCAATCTTGATAACTATCGACTTCCTGGAAAGAGTAGAAGAATGGGACCTATTATGGGACATACAATGCATTACATACGTATGATCATTACACTTCAACCGGGTTATTCTATTTCACTTTTTAGAAAGAAAAAAAATCTGATCTATTTGAAAATTTCTAGAATTGACATATCCATATATCATGTTTCTACGGGCATAAGAATTTTTTCCTTTATGTTCGGCGAAAATCACATGTTATACTATATTCTAATAAATAGATATTCGTGTTATGATACAAGTCCACGTTTTAAAAAAATGGATGAGATTGGGTCCTGGTGGATCTAGACAATCTTGTTTTTTTGAACATGAAGAAACAAAGAAGCCATTACAATTGCCGGAAAGACTAGACCTACTAACAACACAAAAATAGACGTATTAATTATTTTTCAAGTTGATTCAAATTATTTTAATGTTTTATTACTTTTATTTAGGTTTGGCGTACAAAAAAAAACTTTTTGAATTTTCAGTAGAAAGAGATTTCGCTAACGAAAAAGCCTTTAATGTTATCCAATACCTCTTCCCTTTCCAAATATTTGTACAAATATGCTTTTTTAATATTGAAGTACGTTTGTTTGGAACTGCCATTTGTAAATTAAAAAATTACTCATTGTTATAGCTGGATGTGAAAGATATATATTGTTCAAAATGAATTCTTTTTATTACATAATTATTTTTGAGCTAATAGTGTTCTCCTAAAATAAAACATTATCGAAATAGGTAAAAGATATGTCAAAATTGCAGAATACTAAAAATAAAAACAGAAGGCCAATATGTGTTTTTTCAAGTCTTTCTATTCCATAAAACATTTATAATTATAAAAAAGATTCTCTAATGACTGGTATCTTTATTTCACAATTTCACAAATGCAATTTAGGAGGAATCAATGCGAGGACATCAATTCAAATCCTGAATTCTTGAATTGAGAGAGATATTGAGAGAGACCAAGAATTCTCACTATTTCTTAGATTTGCGTCCATGAATCTAAAAAATGGTGAGAATTCTTAATCTCTCTCAATATCGCTCTCAATTTGAAAATCCAGGATTTGAATTGATGTCCTCCCATTGATTCCTTCTAAATTGCATTGATTTATCCTAAAGATTTTATTTCAATTGGATTGGTTATTCACCATGTACGAGGATCCCGCTAAGCATCCATGGTTGAATGGTTATAACGCCCAACTCATAATTGGCAAATTCATAATTGACAATCCAATTTATCGTAATTGATTAGTTAAGATGTTGGTTAACCGTATTCTAAAACATGAAAAAAATCATTGGCTTATCATATTATCTATCGAGCCATGAAAAAGATTCAATAAAAGACAAAAATAAATCCACTATTCATTTTACGTCAAGCAATACATAAAGTAACTCCTGATATAACAGTAACATACACATTCAATGTGTATTCCTGAATAATCTCATTTTTCAATTATTCAACTATTTCATTTTATCAAGTTCAATGTTAGCCAGATTAGTCAACATTTATCTCTTTTAATGCAACAATAAGATCTTATTTGTAACAAGTGATTTTGTTGGTTGGTTAATTGGTCACATTTTATTCAGATTAGTCTTTCTAGTGGGTATCCTTAATTCTCTTATCTCTTGAACCTATTCGTCGCAGACCCAAGCCTTGTCATCAGGTCACCAATGGAGAAAATCTTATTTAAAAAGAATAAAACATAAAGATTAGCTAGGCCCCCAATCTGGCAAGAACGGACTAAGAGGGTCAGCTACCTAGCAAACTTTTCTAAATAAATATTGTTATTGTATAGGTATATCTGATTGTGATAGACCTATTACTGGATAATTCATGGGTAGAGCCAAAGCGTGTGAACTATACAAGTTCCCAATAACATCAATTTTTTATTTCTATCTTATTTCGCAGTGAAATACCTAAAAAAAAATAAAAATTATGGTCGAAAAGGTTAGAGTAGCCAAAGCCATCACCCCAGTAGAGTTTAACCACCAAGTTTGGGATGGATTGGTGTGGTTCCTCTACGCATAAGACACCAGAATATTGAACTATGAACGAAGAAAGGCATGAGAAAAAAGCATATTGGCTAGTGATTGTGAGACCCCAATTCTTGGCTGGAGGGGACACCAAAGGCCTCTGCCCTTCCATCCCTTGGATAGATAGAGAGGGAGGGCAGAGTTTTTGGTTTTTTCATGTTGTCAAAGAGTTAAATAATGATTTTTTTGTGTCGTCAAAGATTTGAAAAAATAAAATAGATGGCGAGTGTCTGATCGAATTGATCAGGTCATGTAGGAACAAGGTTCAAGTCTATTGGTCTGTTAGGATGCCTAGCTGCATACATCACTGCACTTCCACTTGACACCTATCGTAATGATAAACGACTCGTCTTGCTATGACCATCTCTTGAATTCTCAAAAAAACTTCTGTCGCTCCATCCCCGTAGGGGCAGAGAATCCTTCGCTGTCTCGGCTGTGCTGCTGGAAGCTCTGGGAAAGTCGGAATAGGAGAAAACTCATCTTGGGGTGGGCTTACGACTTAGATGCTTTCAGCAGTTATCCGCTCCGCACTTGGATACCCAGCATTTATCGTGGGCACGATAACTGGTACACCAGAGGTGCATCTGTCACGACCCAACCCAGGGGCCGTGATTGGTGCTGATAGGGAACCCAGACATACACTATACCGAATTTCCATTCACGACAGCTAAGGAATTTCACAAAATTTTGACAAAATTTCCTTTGTTTTTCTAACCAACCCCACCTGCAAACAGCGAACCCAACAGTACCAGACATTGCCATATGAACATATA
>JAOTQJ010091274.1:0-12018 GCA_025642045.1 Solanum sejunctum
ATTTTTCGTAAAATAATTTTTTAATTTTTTTATGAGTCTGGGAGTGGGGGTGGGGGGAGGCTAGGGGCATGAAGGTCCGAGGTGGAGTAAAAAATTTAAATTTTATAACTTTAAACTTTTTGTAAAATAAATTTATTTTGTTCAATCACAAATATTTCTTTACTTTTTTAACTATAAATAAGTGGAATTGTGTTAGATGATGTGACATTTTCTTTTTAAAAAATATAAATAGATGGAATAAGTTTATGGCATGGCGTAGTGGGTTTGGACATAAAATTCATGTCATAGAGAGTGTATCAAACGCATATGGGTTGCTACACAACTGTGCCTACTTGATAAAAAATGGGCATGTTGGAGTGCTTATTTGTTCACTTTGAAAGTTTGAGTTCCAACTTAATTTTACTCCAAGTTAAGGGACGAATTTATATATTGTGTCTATGATAAAACATGTCCATTTTGTGTTTAAACTTAACCAATGTCCCTGAATTGATTTTCGTCAGTTATATTAAGTGCTAGGTGAGTCGTTTATACTAAGAAAGTTGTTAACTGTGATAACTTCTTGTGATTAACCTTGTACTAGTAAATCTAGTTAAGATATCATCATTCAAAGAATGTTTTATGTGGATTTATTTACGTCACTGTGTTTGTTCTAATTCTGGAAAGACTGGTTTAATTAATTCTCAAACGTATTATCCTTGTTCCAAGTTGATGTACTTTGGTTAAACACTTGAATATTTTTTAGGTGACAATTCATTTTGACTTATGAATTTCCAGAATTTATATCCAATTTTTTGTTTCCATGAACTGATGTTGTTCCGGTTATGCACTGCCTCCAGTTTCTTAAGTTTTGTTACTTCCATGTCTTGCAATCTAGGCTCCTTTTCATTCTTAAAATATTTATTGATAGTGTGCTTTGCATTATGTTTAGATTCATGGTGGTGGTTGCAGTTTAGAAAACGTCCCATTGTGCTTATTTGTCCTCTTTTGATGCATATAAATCCTCCCCGAGTCCATTGGGACTCTTTCATTCCTTTGCATTTTCCAATGGGCCATGGAAGCCCACGTTTCTTCTCAAGTCAGCCTCGCCGTTTATAAAGTTGAGGGAATTTTACAGGTTTTTGGAAGTCCAAAGAGGGGTTTGTATACGCTAGTATACAATTTCTGTAAACAGCTGAATTAGGGGCTAAAAGCCCAATTCAGGAGGAACAGCAGTAGGAAATTAATGAGCCAGGCAGACCCAAAATTTATAGAAATTAGGGCAAGTTGAAATTGGGCTTGCCAGGCCCAATTGTAATTTTATGTTATGTTTATTGTGTTTAGTTGTGATATTTGTTGATGGTTGACCCTAACTCTTTAACTTTTTGTAGTTGTAATTTAATTTAACTAAATTCGTCCAAGTCAAACCATTTGTGTTCAGTTTTATTTAAATAATCTCGTGACTTTTAGTGAATAGCTACTTTCGTTAAAAAAATTATTTTATGGAAATTCTTTAAGTTTTTTTTTTTTTTTAAGTCGCTACTTGTCTCTCAAAAATACTTCTAGTTTTATTTTTACTTCAAATATCTCTTCCAAAATATTTTACTCACTTAAAACGGTTCGAATGTCTTTTCTTGAAATAATTCGTGAACTTTCCCTCTTTTAGCCCTTGGCCATTTTTTAGTGAAGTTTAAGTTTTAGAAATTCAAACCTCTCAATTTTTCTAAGTTTGTCAAAATAGCTAATTTTGGCTAAATTTACGAATCTTTAGATAATTTTAATACTTAGATTTTTGAAGTTTAACTTTTAAATTATTTTTTAAAAAGTTAGTCAAATATTTTTAATTGTTGGTCAATTGCATTTTAGCGGCTACTTTGAGTGATTAATTTCTTCTCAAAATAGAAATTGAACCCCTACTAATATCTCTAGGTTTTTAAAAGACTATCTTTGAAGTCTTTTAAATTTAATTTTTCTTAATTTATTCTTAAAAAATTAAGTGGGGACTTTATCTTTTTTTTTTTAAAATTGGTTTTATTTAAACTGATTAAGTATTAAATTGATATTTTTGAAAATAGCACATTTTTGCCAAATTAACAGAAATGGCGATTCCGCTGGAGAATTAATTAGGTTCTAACCATTAGAGTAGATTTATTTGACTAACTATTCGGAGATAGTCAATACACATTCTAAGGTCTATCTTAGAGAAAAAAGTGGAACTCTAAAGTTGGTCAAATAAGTTGTCAATCCTTAGAAGGGGATACTTATTCTTAATTGTTACCTTATTCAACTAGCGATAGTCAATACACATTCTGAGGGAACCATCCTTCTTCCTCACGCATAGGACAGGAGCACCCTATGGAGAAATTCTCAGCCTAATAAAGCTTTTCTCTAGCAATTCTTTCAACTGCTCTTTCAACTCGAGGGGGGGCATTTTATATGGCGGAATGTAGATAGGTTGGGTGTCAGGAAGAACATCAATTCTGAAGTCGATCTCCCTATCAGGAGGGACTCTAGTCAGATCCTCAGGAAAGTCATTTACAATCGAGGCGGACTCAAGGGTAGAAGGCTCAACATCATCAAACTTAACTCGTACGAGGTGATAGATACATCATTAGCTTCCTAGTTTTAAGGTAAGAAATAAACTTACTCTTAGGTGTAACAGAATCACCCTTCCACTTTAGGAACGGTTCATTCGGGAATTGGAACTTGACTGTTTGGGTCTTGCAATCAATGGTGGCATAACAAGCATGAAGCCAATCCATGCCAAAAATCAAATCGAAATCAACCATATCCAACTCTATCAAATCAGGTAAGGTATCTCTATGATAGACAAGTACCATATAATCTTTAGATATCTTTTCATCTAGGATAGATTCACCAATAAGAGTAGAAACATCAAAGGGTTTAAGCAATCCCTTAGGGAAAATCTCAAATTTACTAGCCACGTATTGTGTCACAAATGATAGAGTTGCACTCGGATCAAGCAATGTGTAACAATCAAAAGTAAAGACTGAAAGCATACCTTTCATAACATCTAGTGCAGCCTCTTGGTCTTATTGGTTTCCCATAGCATATAGATGGTTTTTCCCACCGCCTGTCCCTAGTGTAGTACCTCTCTAATTTTCTTTAGCTGGTGGTGTTGTAGTAGAAGATTGGGTCTCATTACATCACATCGGATACTCCCTCTGAAGGTGACCCATCTGGCCGCACTTAAAACTACCATTCCCTCCCTATCTACACTCTTCCAAATACATCCTGCCATATTTTTTACAAGGTGGTTTCCCCTTTGAACCAAGGGTCACACTAGCCTGAGACTAAGGACCCTGTGTTTTGGAGTTCTATTGATCTTGGGACTTCTAATCATACCTGTTACTCAGAGCTGGTGCACTAGCTGCGGGTGGTGCATAACTATTAGATCTTTTTTGAAAATAGGACTGGTCTGCCTTACTTTACTTAGGTTGATTCGACTCAGGCCTGTTAATTTAGCCTTCTTGCTTAAATGCTCCTCTCTATCCTTTTTCTTATCATGTTCAAGTTGTTGGGTATAAACCATGAGCCTAGAGATATCCATGCTCGGAATCAACAGGCCTTGCATTCATTTTTCATATGCTTAACCAAGCCAGATATGAACTTTCTAGTTCTTGCTCTCATATCCTGGACCATCTCTTAGGTATACTGTATAGCTGGATGAACTTGAGGTTGGATTCTTTAATAGTGAATCCATTTTACTTCAAGTTCATGAACTCTTCAAGGCATTCTAAAACTCACTCCACTCAGCATGCTTAGCATCCTCACCTCGACCTCTTTCCATTAGTTATGTTAGATGTTTGCCACATCCTTAAGTTGATAGAAAAAAACTGAACTCCCTCAATCTCAGTCGCATGCATGGGTTTCAGGACTTTTCATATCTCAATGACGTTCTGAGGGTCCTCCTTAATCATAGACCCTGTGACAACTGGTGGGTTTATCCTGAGGAAATCTCTAAGTCTGGTTGCAGCAGATGGCTATTGGAAACTAGAGCTAGGAGCCTGTGAACCCTAATTCCCACTCTGGGTAGCTACCAACTGGGTTTGCATAGTAATAGCTCCTCTGAATCAGCATCTGTAGTAGGAGTAGCTGGAGTAGTAGGCAATTGTGGGATTCTAGTAGCTCCAGCTGGTCGACCTCGACCCCTTGTCTTCATCTGAGTAGGCACCCATGAAAAGGGATTCTTAGTATTGTAGCTGGGGTATTTCTTCGTTGACAGTACGCTTAGGATGCATGATCTGCAAACGCATAGCACAAGGATTAGAAAAGAGTTCTATAGAGTTAAATTCTCTCACACGAACTCAGAATACAAAAAAGTCTAACCATTTATAGTGTCTCGTAGCCTATTGTTTATAAAGTGTGGTGCACTATACATCCATAAACAAGAGTCTACTAGACATGACTTCATAGGCTCCTTAGGACACTCGAATTCTATGCTCTAATACCAAGTTTGTCACTACACATGAGGGTATCATTGGCGTGGCCGATACTTGAAGAACTATTGTTGATTCCCCAAGAGAACCACCTAGCCTCATCATCATGTCATACTCGACAGAAGAAGAAATACTCAAAGAAAGACATCAACTAGATAAATAGAACTCTTCTAAAAGTATAGTTTCCAATGAATCAAGTTTGGAAATAAAATAACAATCAATAATCCTCTACTCAATATCTATGAACCCTTTATTTAACAGTCTAGATGGTACCATGACAGACCATGGCTACTCCAATCAAAAGAAATAAGAATACTTTATAAAAGAAAAGAGTTCCTCCGAAGGCAAGGAGTGCTCACCAATTCTAAAAGCAAGAAGTTGGACCTCAACAATGTAATAGTTGAAGTCCTTTATCACCTGTATCTGTATCATTAATGATGCAGTCCCAAATGGATGTCAGTATATGAAATATATTGATATGTAAAATGACTAAGGAAGCAAGTAAAAGTCAACTCAAATCAGTCAACTTAATCAGAACCCAACTCATCAATTCATGGCCCGACCAAATAAATATGCAAGTTTAAAGTTTAGAATCATGCTTAGAAGATAGACTCAATGTTTTTATGCAACTCAGTTTAAAATATTTTATGCTCAACCAGGTGTTGCTTAGGAGTTTCTCTTAATCAATATCTAATCGCACCATTAGTTTGGTGATGTACAATGAAGTGACATCGTTGTCATGCCTGTCCTAAATTTGCTAAGGTAAAGGATGATTAAACTCTCTCTTGGATCCAAAATAATTATCTATCTTTTTGGGACATGAGTCGCGAGAGTTAACTACATGACTATCCTACGCTGGCAACATAGTTTATGCATTAGAGTAACTATTTACTTGCTCCGTATTGGTGCTCAATACTCCTTCCAACACTAAAACATACTCATGCCAATCAACTCAAAACTTATCTCATCGAATTCTCTCTGATCAACTCAACCCAGTTACTCAATAACTTGATCAATCCAAATCACTAATATGCATGAACTCAAGACTCAAACGATCATTTGGACTCCACTTCATCATGCTCATCATATAAATTAGATATGATGCTCATTAAGTTTGGACAGAATAGGCAATATGCTCTTCATGCTCAATCTTACTCAGTTTACTCAATTTAGACAATCACAGTCATGATCTCAATCTGATCAATGCCACAAAGGTTATATAGAATGATGCAGATCAAAGTTTATAAAACTGAATGCAAGTTTTATACTCTAATTTCATATGACCAGCATGTAACTCATTGATTTATTCATAATTATGCATAGGAACTCAAAATAAATGCAAACAACTCGAAGATTAAAATTATGAGATTTTTAATACTCAATTATTATATATGGACTCGACCCAAGTAAATGAAAGGGCGTGTGGATGGACTTAGTACTACACTCTAGGAAGCCTTACATACCTGGAATTAGGAAGAATGATCGACTTTTTGACGATCCTCATGCTTGAACTCAAAATTCTCGTTTTTTCTTCCTCATCCGATGCTCTCAAGATTTTCTAAGTGTATAATGAGGAATAATACACCTAGAATATTGATAAGGGACCTAAATTAAGTCCAAAATGTCATAGGTTTAAATTAAAAAGGATAGGAAAAGAGAAAAATACCCTCCTTAAAAACTGCCGAGTGGAACCACGAGACCCCATCTATGGGTCATAGTTCCACTCATGGGCCATAAGTGACCCCTTGTAGGTGAAGTCATCCGAAAATCAAGTTGCTAGAAATTGGATCTTGGACTTACAAACCACTTTTATGGCTCATAACTTGAACCATGAGTCGTCTTGTAACATGTTGTTTCAAGGTTAAGAAATCTTAGTTTTCGAAACTTCAATCTACGAAAGATATTTCATGAGCCATAACTAAGATGACGGTTTGTCTAGTAACTCGTCACTCAATTTCCAAAAAAGTTGATTTTTGAATCATCATGCTACGAAACATGATCTACGGGTCATGGAATGGTATATGATCTATACACACTATCTCGTACATAGGCATCAGACTTAGAAAAATTTCACTAAGTCATATGGGTACCTACGAGGCCTCGTCTACGGGCCATAGATGACCTTCATGGTTTCTTCTATGACTTTTCTGAATCATGTTTCTTAGTTTTCTCTGTGCATGTATTAAGACTAGGTAGAATGAATTAGGGGGTGTTACAGTTCTCATCGATAAACCACTCAAGGTAGCCCCAAGAATCACTGAAAGTAGAATTAAATTGGAAAGAATTCACTTCCTAAAATTTTCCTATATTTTAATCCAAAATTTAGAATAGGAGAACAGCTAAATTACCAAACTCACCTCAAACGAAGCTTCGAATTCACCTTTTTAGCTTATCAATGCATTCCTCTTGAAAATTCCTTCAATTTTGACCTTTGAAACGCTCAATTTGAGCTCCAAATGCTTTAGAAATTATCACATGAAGTTTCAAATGCAAGTAGTAATGGCTACCTTTTATAAAGGTGGGGTGCACCACATACGGTACACCAGCAGATTATTCTATCTTAAAGTCTTCGATAGGGTGCTCGGGAGTCCTTCGGAACCCCTTGCATGCAAATTAATTATTCTAGCCTATCAAATTTGACATTTCAAACTCAATAACATGGTCAAAATTTTCATATGAGGTCGTTTCGACTGAATATGGGTCTCACTTTCAAGGCCATTTTAAAACCAAATTCCATTAAGGGATTCAGAATGTGTCTGGAAGCTCGACAATCGAATGAAAGGTCTCATTCTAGACCTAACTTGATGTTCTAGAGCTAACTTCGCTATCAAAATTTTTATCCGGGCATGTGTGTCCAAGAATGTTGACCAAGGTCAATTCTTTTGCCAATTTTGAGGCTAAAACACTGAATATGGTTTAAACCGCACTGAAAGCCTCAAGTCGACTATGATTTTGGCGTAATTTTACCATTTTAAAGCTAATGAAACTGTCAGAATTTCGTTTTGAGATAGTTTACCTATATTTTAGTCTAAAATCAACTTTACAAGTTATAAAGGCCTTCAAACATGAAAAACTATACAAGATCTAAACAAACAACCAGGCGATGGAGCTACCAGTACCAGAAAATCATAAATGACCTTGGGTCTCTATAAGAATGCTCTAAATGCCAAAAAAAAGCGCAGTACATGAAAAATGGCATGGAGGGTCATTACATGCTTGCTTAAGCAGACAACTGTTGCTTAATGTATCTGTTTCAGCTACTTGCTTTTGCTATATCATTTGTATCAACTATTTTTTTTCAGCTTCTTCTACTGTAATTTTATGATATTACCCCTAATAAATTATTTTTCTAGCTACTTTAACTATGATTTTACTATATTACCCTAATAAATTAGTTTAAGTGACGCAAATATTAGAATTAGGATAAAACAAATACAAAATGATAAATTGAATCTTTCTTTTTTTACTAGAAAAATAAATCAAATAACTATTTTGATATCTTTTAGTGATTATATTTGTGTCAAAAAGGAATTACTTTTAAACAAATATAGTATACATAAATCAAAAAGTTCATGTATAGTACTTGAAATGTTGTAAAAAGTCATATAATTCACAACAATTACCAATTTAAAATTTTAAAAGTGATAAAATTTTCTTTATTTCATAATAGGAGGAGAGGCATATTATTTGAAAATTAGGTTTAAAAAAATATAAATCACAATAATTGGCAGCTTAAAATATTTTTATTAATCATAATAAAAATTTGATGGGCTCTCAAGATTTTAGTGTACCACATAAATTGAGAGAGGGTACACCATATTATTATTTAAAAATTATTATAAATAGCAATAATTAATAACTTAAAAATATTTTTAAATCATATAAAATTTGATTGGCTTTCTTAATTTTATCGGTGCTATATAAATTGAGACAAATCATCTATGTAGGATTTACATAAATCATTTTTCTTGTCTTTTTTCAATTTACAAAAAATCTTTAAAAAAATATGGCAATTCAGGTACATTAATTTAATTATGGTACAAAAATTTGAGTTTTTAGCAGGTACCATCAAAGCATGATACATTAAACATAGAGATAATTCAAGAAACAGAATTAATGTATTCAAATGGAAAGGGTTTTTTTGAAATTTTTGGGCTCCTGCTTGCACAGGCTCATGTATTTAATATATACTAGTCTTATTGTACGCATTTTGCGCGTGATCAAAATAAAAATAGTTAAATATAATTATGACCTTATAAACCCCAAAAAGGTAATTGGTATTTAGAAGAAGATATCATTTGTGTCATAAAATCGTAGTTAAAATTTATAAAATTATTAATAAGACAAATTAAAATGATAATAGAGCTTTGTTAATATTTTAGAACTTTGAATTAAACTACTTAAAATTTTCTATTTACCAATAAAAGTTTTAAAAATAAAATCAAGGTATCATACTACAATAATTGGTCTTGTAATTCTTCCATAACCTTGATCATGACCTACATAGTTATTACTATAAATAAAAATTATAATTTCAATAGTAATGATTAATACTAATATACAATAAACCTCTTTAAATTAATTTTATCAAAATTATTAAAAAAAATATTTTACAGAGATACTATTCATTAATAAATTAATATTTAAATATTAGTTTTATCTTAATCATAAAAAAATTATATTCTAGAGTTACTATTTAATTAACAAATTAATACTTATTCCTTATATAAGAAAAAACAGTGACTTGCCTGTGTCACTGCCTTTATTTTGTCCTTTTCTAAGAAACTATGCAAGTAGCTTCTCTGGCTCAATGGTCGAAGTTGCATTTCTTTTAACTAAGAGGTCCTACGTTTGACTTTCAACATCCACAAACATTTTTTACAGTGACTTGCCTGTGTCATTGTCTTCTTGTATCTTTTTCTAAGAAACTATGCAAGTAGCTTCTTTGGCTCAGCAATTTGAAGCTTTATTTTGTGACTAAGAGGTCATGTGTTCGACTCTTGACATGCAAATATTTCTTAAGTATTCCTACTTTAAGGAGGAGGTCATGGTTTCGACTCTCGACATCCTCAAATATCTTTTTAAGTACTTCTATGTGTCGCTGCCCTTAGTTTAATTTGCTCAAGCAGGCAGCAGGTCGACATACCAACTTGATATACATATGTAATTTTTTTTATGATTCTTTTGTTTTAATTTATTTATCTTATTTTTAGTGTTAAAAATGCTACTAATCATAATAATTAAAGCTGCACAAGCAGACAATAGTTTGACATGCCTGCTTGAGCAGCTTGAGGGTATATCCATAATTTTTTATAGTTGTTCCATGTAATTTGTTCGTCTTATTTTTAGTGTTAAAAATACTACTAATCATGATAATTAAAATTGTCCAAGCAGGCAACAGCTTGACATGTCTCTACTATTTGAGGATATATTCGTAACTTTTTATGGTTCTTCCGTTGTAATTGCTAAAGCAGACAACAAGTCGACATACCTCCTTAAACAGCTTGAGGGTATATTTTTAATATTTTTTATGCCTCTTTCGTTATAATTTATTTGTCTTATTTTTGTGTTAAAAAATACTGCTGATCATGATAATTAATTAATGACTTCAAATATTTCTAAAAAATATATTACATCACAATATTAATAATAAAATATATTTAAAGTTCACATTAAAATTTTAATTAACTATATAGTTTCTATCTATATCACTTAAATTAAAATAAAAAATATATACCCGCGCTAGTGGGAGCACCAATATCTAGTTATATCAAAGTGTTGAAATGGATTTCTTGGTTAGGAACTTGGAGCATCGTTCCATTATGATAACTTTGAAAATCTACCATCGAGGTGAAAGTCATGGTACCATGACTGAAGCTTTATAACCACGAATACATTAACTTTGTCTGATATAAAGAAGGGTCGCTTGCTCAGTAGCGGTAATATCCACGTGTTGTAGAGTTTCGCTAGACAGAAAATGTTGGTATATGACATAGAGGGTCGGGCATTTGAAATTCTTTGGAAGGTCGACGAAGAGGTAGTAGGAAGAGGTAGTAGCAACGCTGTAGTAGTGCTGTAACTACCAAAGTTTTCATTCGTGGGTGGGCCCAATTTGCTAGACAAATTGGTCTGCAAGCTGGAAATACAATCCAGCTTTGGACCTTCGTGGAGGATCTTGAAGGTTTTTGTAATTAGTGTTTCTGATTGTAGTGATTTCTATTTCTTTATCTAGATATAGATGAATGCATATGTACCTTTTCTTTGACTAGTTCCTTTGGTAGACAAAACAAGATCAAATAATCATTCTAGTTCCTTTGGTAGAAAAAACAAGATCTAATAATCGTTCTAGTGTACATGGTTAGCTAGTGGTTTACGTTAGGCTAATACAGACTTTGGTTGGTTATTCAAAGTGAATTTTTTTTGCTCTTTCCCTTAATTGTTTCACTATATTTTAATCCCCAATTGTTGCACTATGTTTTAATCGCCAATTTCTATTTGAATTTTTGTTCTCATCTTTTAGAAGACTAATTTAGATTACGTGTTTTACGTGTGTTGATCGTGTCCTTTAGATAATCCATTGCAAGATTATCTAAAATAACTTCTTTACAACAATGATAATAAGAATACTATATAAATTTATAACAAAATAAAATTTAAAAGATATACTGCTTTATTTGAGATTTCCTGAATAAACGAATGTTGACACCCAATTTTTACCCTCCACGGTGTCAAAATAATCACCGAGCTTTATTTTTATTTTTAACTATTTTTAACCATTATTTTTAAAAAAAAAATTAAGACGGGCGCGTGATACCCACGCGCCCCTAATTTCCACTTAACATCTCCTTCTTCTTCATTTTCTCCATTTCAAAACCCACCAGCAACCCTAAAACCTTCACCCGTCGCCGCCATCCCCCTTCGCTTCCTCACCGCCGCCGTACCTTCCCCCTCACCCGTTACTTTTTCTTATCCCTTTCCCCGTTTTTCTTCAACAACCCGAAAAACCAGCGACCAAAAACCAAAAACAGCGACCGAGACTAGAAAATTCGGCACCATTTTCCCGACAAAACCTAATATTTTCCCGATAAACCCGCACCCCCAACGTTCTTGTCCCCCATACGAATCTAAGTGGGAATCAACTGACCCTTTTTCCTTCAATTTTGAATTCGAAATCGTCCCCTATATAATCTCCTCTTCTTCGTCGTTTTAGGGGGGGGGACAATCAAAAATCCGAAAAAAATGGAGAAAACTTCACAGTCGTCATTCTCACAAAAGATTTCCAGTCGAGTTTTCGTTGTGGTAAGATTTCGTCGCCAAGTTCTTCATCGTCCCAGTATCGCTGCCCCCAAAAAGGTAATATTCAACCTCGTTCCTTTATTTAAGCTTTCGTAACTCCGTGTGAATGTAAATAGGGTGACTGTATCATGTTTGCATTTTAAGTGGAAATGCACTGTCGAGAAGAAGTTGATTTTTGTGATGCTGCAGTCGTTCGGTCGTTAATACATTGCTGGGACTATTTGTGATATCGTTATCTGACTAGATAATGTGTTTTAGGTCGACGTTGTATTTTATTTGTTATTGA
>JAOTQJ010091285.1:0-12018 GCA_025642045.1 Solanum sejunctum
TCCAGGGCATTCTAGCTCATTCCGGACGGTTCCTGAGGCAATTTTTGGGGCGGAATTTGTGCTGTGCGTAACACTTGGGATGTGACTACCTCTTTTTTTTCACTAAATAATCCACGTAAGAAGGAATATTTTTAAACTATGAACCTTTTCTTTAAATTGCTCGAAAAAATTAGCTGTCATGAAGATTGATAAAAAGGGAGATGACAAAAAGAATCCAAAGTTGCTGGCCCCATACAGAAAATCATTGCTGTCGTTTTCCCTTCAGCACTAAGCAAAATGTTAATACTATATTTCGATGAAAATACATGTTAATTAATCATTCATTTAATTTTTCGATTCGAGTCTATCTGATTGGTTTTACCATGGTCAGTAAAAACAGCTTCTGCTTTTGCTTCCTCAATCGCAAAAGCAGCAAATCTAAGGAGATACAATCTGGATCTTCGCATTCAAAATCAAGTCGGAAAAGTAGAGGCATCAGTGCCGATGGGAGTGGCCACGCTGGAGCCACCACCAATTCCGGTGGCACCGACGCCGGAGCAGCGGCAGTTGCGTTCGTCGCCACCTCACATCTAGCTGACATGGATGGTGGTAGTTCTCACGGTGGAGGTGGTGGTGGTGCCGGCGGGGATGGCGACGGCGGAGGAGAATGAGATCTGGAAGGGATGAGGTTTATGAATTACAGTAATATAATGTGTGTGGTTTGATTAATGTGTGTGGCAGTCACCGTTCGGTTGTTCGATCTTATACATATTACAACGTGTATTTCTATCTGATTCGTATCCATTTAATATATTCTGCCTATCTTTATTAAAAATATCATAATTATATTTTTTTTTAACTTCGTGTATTAAAATTAAATAAATAAATTCAAATAGGAGAAGTACGGTAACATTTTGCTTTTATGAAAGTGAACCTTTGATTATAATTTTTTGTCGTCACCGTCTCCTTAGGTATCATTTGCGAGTATATAAGAATAATGTTAAATAAATTATATTAGTAATGTTTAATTATGTTTGCATTATTTATTTAGAGATTATTTCTTATTTATTTTTTAATTTAGTATATTAAAAATAAAAATGATCTTTACAAATATATTTAAAAAAATATAAAAAATATTTTAAGAGATAATTGAATATTTAAGTATACTAATATATACATTAAAACCTAATACCATGCATTTTTGTGTATTATAAGTAATAGACACTTCAATATTTACATAAACTAAAAAATATATACCAAACAAAATATTATCAATACACAATTATTACACGCATCATTTCTTCTGATACACACTACTAAATGAAGCTTTACAAGTGATGAAGGTTTGCAAATGTCATACAATGTTTTGAAGCCCAAGTCCCCTTCTTCAATATTGCACATTAACAACTTTTGTGATGGTTGATCTCTGGGCCAGAAAAATTCTGATACTTCTTCACTTGGGGGCATTTTTATTCATCCCAAAGCCTTTGAAATCCTCTCTATAGTGAGATGATAGATTTGAGATGAATTAAGGTATAAAAATATTTTAACACAAAGTAGAGATGAAATCTTCCTAACCGATTGAGTTTCGATATGATATTCTATGAAATTGGATAATCCAATAACTTCAAAGTTGTAAATGTATGTTAAGGTCCTTTCCTAAGTATTTGAAGTGTGTCGGATATGATTTGAGGTCATAAGGGACACCCAAGGTCAAGATAAGTTTAAAACATTTCAATCGCCTAAGTTTTGTCGTAAGTTTATAGAAGGGTTAACTCATATGGATATATCTTTCAAGATATAATGATTCACGTGATCCATAATATATCAAATTATAGATCTTTAAATTATTCATAATATATCAAATTATAAATCTTTGAATTATCTTTCCAACGAATTCAATTACACCTTAATCGAAGTTTGGAGTAAAATATTATGATCATTTTACTGAAGCCTGCTAAATGTGTAAAATTAGGCGATCCGACAATTTAGACTACTGAAATGCTTTGAAAAAGCTTAGAATTTATCAAAAAGGGTGACGCAAGGCCCCCATTTGGCATACCGCTGAGTGGTTTGGCAGTGGGCCCTAAAATTTGGCTGTCAAAACTCATCAAAAGCTTTTATTTTAATGATTACTTGACTTTTTCAAAAGAATATTTTTTTCAAATAACAATTAAAAAACTTTAAAAAAAGAAAGAAAATATTCAGAAAAAAGTCCAAAAAAGAAAAACATTTAAAAATTGTCTAAAAAAATCAGGATACCACGACAAGATTAATAGGATCCAATGCAATCTAGAGAAGTAGCTCACCCTGGAACTTGATGTGCTGAAGACTGGCTAGAGTTGAGGGCGAGTCGAAGTCGATGAAACACTCGCTGCATTCCACAAAACAAAATAAGAAAAATACCAATAGGGGTCATACAGAAAACATGTACTGAGTAGGTATTATCGGCCGACTCAAAAGAGAAATTAATAAGCATGAAATAATAGCAGGAAATCAACCATAATACTTAACAGGTGATAATAGCAAGAAACAAGTACACAACCAATCAACGATATTAATAATACACATGAGGACTCAAGCCTCCACATCACACTTTTTTTGGGAGATAGGTTCCTTGAAATTGAGTACATTAAATTAATTTAACATGCTTTCCTTTATTGTTATCATGCCGGAACGTGACACCCGGTCCAATATATATAATATATGTCTCGGACGTGACACCCGATATATAATATAATATAATATAAATGTGCTGGGCGGACACCCGATCCTATAATATCGTGTCGAAACGTGATATCCAATTCATATTATATAATTTATTATTCTTTATCATTACTTCTCACTTTATTACCAATGTTTCACCAAGCATTCTTTATTCAAGGCACCACTTTAAGAGATCAAATTCAATATTATTAATAGGATTCATGGTCTTAGGATTGCAGACCAATCACAATAATATATTAGTCAACCAAACCACAACAATTAAGTGCATATAAAATATCAAAGTTTTACTCAATGACTATCTCTCTATTAGATAGAACAAACCATAATATATCTCAATCAAAGAACTGCAGTCAAGCAAGCTAATCTATTAATACTTTTTCTTCCTCTAATGTCTCCAAATATTTTGAATCTATCAAATATATGATATGTGTAAGCAAACAAGTCCATAGACACCCATATTTCTATATATCTAGCCTAGACCTAAAAGCTCATCCAATTCTATAACTTGTTTCCTAATCTCAAGTCCAGGATTAAGTCTTTATTCCTTATGATGATATGACTTCAATAATATAAATATAATACAATATACTTATTATTTAATTTTCTATCTTAGTATGTCAAAACCTTTGAATCTTCAAGACAATAACAGGAAAAATTTCTATAACTAAAATCAAGAAAGGGCCTAGTAAATTTACTAAAATTATATGCAGGGCCTTACTTCTCAACTGTTTATAAAATTTTAAACTTATAATATTGTTAATGTTTCTGGATTAAAGATTACACTAATAGAAAGATTCTGAAATTGTTATTTTATTACCAAACTTGTTAGAGGAACATTAATGTCTCACAACTAGTATACTATTTTCTTCGTCCCAAATTAAATTAATTTTTGAGATTTTTTTGAAGGTTTAAAATAGTGAAATTTCAAAGTTCAAGATGAATGTTTGAACCTTTTCTCATATTTGCTTTTTAATTTATTGAACTTTTATATTTTCTAGAAAATAAATTACAGTATATATTTATGATTTTACAAAGAGCAATAATGAAAAGTATGATATCAAATTTGTCTTTGAATATTTTTCTTAGTATATATACATTAACTCATAAATTCAATTGCAAAAAGTTAAGGACGTGACTAATTGAATGATTACCCGAAGAGGGTAGGTTTTTGCTCTTCGTCGACGCCGACAGGTATGTTCTCTTCCTCGGCTCTTTGTTATTTTTTATTAAACCTAATTATGTACTAATAACATTATATTCTATCAATTTATCTTAATAGATTAAGACAAATAGTATAGGATTTTAATTAAGTTATCATTTTAATCCATAAATTAACTTAATTATCTAAAATTACCCCTAAGCTAGATAACAAAAGTTATCAAATATTTCAAATCACCCATTAAAATTTACGAAATAAATCATTTATGGAATAAAAACCTTATTTCTCAAAACGAACTAATGGGTCGTTACAATTTAGGATTGAAACAAACACACACATGAAACATAAAATTCTACAATCCAATACTAATTTCAATTAGACAATAACACTAAAACACATATTAGCTACTACATAAGAAGTAAATTTATATTACATCAAAGCAACAGGCTTATACTCCAATAAGTTTAGAGGTAATAATCGTTTTCCTCTCTTTCATAATAATATATTATCCTCTAATTTATATACATGTTGGTTGATAATTTGTCTACATTTTTATTGGCTTCAACGTTTGTTTGTATGTATGCATGCTTGGAAAAATATATGTGTTTATTCAAAAATAAGAAAAGTATTAAAAGCACCCTTAAGCTTGGCATAAATTATTAGTTTCGTCCGTGAATTATTGATAGTGTTAAAAATACCCCTCTACTTGACTAACTGAACTTAAGTACATCCTTGATCTTTCAACATCATTGAAGTACACCTCTAAATTCTTGCTAAACTAAGGGGATTTTTAACACTTGTGGTAGATAGGGATTTTTTTTTAATTCAATTAGCCCCGTAGGAGAGTATTTTTAAAACTGTCAATAGTTTGAGGATGAAACTAATAACTTGCGCCAAATTCACAGATGTTTTTAATACTTCTCTCTTTGAAAATTAAAGGAGCTTTGAAAATACGACTTTACAGCCTTCATACAAAAAACTATAAATTGGCATTCAATATAAATTTTAGCGTTCAAGTAGACAATCCAAGTTATTGAAACTATTATGTTTGTTCTCTTGCTAAAAGTCTCAAATAAAAGAAACAAATGGTAAGTAAATATTTTATTATTTGAATTGTATTGTAATAGAATATCTTTCCATTAATCTCGGATGAAGCCACAGATTGACTATTTTTTGGCTTTGGAGTATGATGGAATAAAGTAAAATAGCTCTTTAAACTGTCTGCGCTTCTTTCATTGATGAAATAGCAGTTAGTCAATGCAACTTTCGACGTTCCTAATGGGTCATTTGGAAACAACCGCTTTATGTTTTTTTAAACATAGGGGTTAGGTGACGTACATCCGACCCCCACCCCGTAATGAGCGGGAGCCTTTTGAGGCACTGGGGTATGTTGATGATGATATATTGTAATAGAATATATGAACATATTAATTATAATTTATATCGAGGTAGATAGGAGATGGACAAGAATTTAACACTACTCAATAATAAACTAAGATATTTTATTCCTTGAACACTAGAAGAACATAGAATTATCAACCTGTGTTGTAGCACAATGGTGAGGTTGTTTCATTCGTAAGACATCAGGCCCCTAATGAGGGAAACAAAGACATATATAGAATCAAAAGTTTTGATAATTTTCTCTAGTGTTATTATCAAATAGAATGAAGTTGATTTGTATCATGCGATAGGAATAGAAAAATAAAGTATTTATAAATTTAATGATATGAGATAATAATATTTACATAATTATTTATAGTTGTGTGCTCAATGATATAAGTTAACATGTAATAATTTAATTAGTTTTTAATTTATTTAATTAATTGACGTGGTATACACGTGCAAAGCACATACACTAAATTAGTATAGTTAAAAGTTAAAAGCAATTAAATATACAATTGCTTTCTACATCT
Organism: Solanum sejunctum; assembly: GCA_025642045.1. Taxonomy (NCBI): domain Eukaryota; kingdom Viridiplantae; phylum Streptophyta; class Magnoliopsida; order Solanales; family Solanaceae; genus Solanum; species Solanum sejunctum. The sequence goes on from JAOTQJ010091285.1 coordinate 5,779, forward strand.
TAATTTGTCTAATACACTTCAATTTAAATCAATCATATTTTAAAATTGAATTTATAAGACTATCTTCAATTCTTTGAGGTGTCTTTTAGAAATTTCAAGCTTAAGCTAATTAGATTATCAAATAACTAAATTTAAAAGATATTATAATAACTTTGAATGTCTTCTAAAGCATAACAATCACTATAGTTTAGACCTATTTGTAATTAAATGTAGTAAGAATGTAATATATGTTGACATCCAATTTTTACCTTCCACAGTATAAATCAATCATCGAACTTTTAATTTTAACAATTTGAAATAATTAGCTTTCGAAAATGCAAAAAATAATTTCTCAAATAAATTTTATTTTTATTTTAGGAGTTATTATTCTTAATTATTTTAAGTTTATAATATTAAAAGTTCTTTAATTAATTGTATAATTCATCGTGTAGTCAAATTAGTCAATTGAATTCAATTTAACTATCTTTAATTGGTTGAAATTACAATCAAATTGACTAAGTTTTAAAATTAAATATCCTCACCCCTTGAACCCACTTTTAGTTTGCTCTTTCGGACCATTGGCCCATTTTGGACCAACTAATCAAATACCATTAACCGAGCCCAAATCCCATTCTCAGCCTACATTTACATATATACATACATATATGCACGTGCGTGGGGGACACGCGCCCCTAATTTCCCTTTCATTTTCATCTTTCCCCTCAACGTTACATTCAATCTCCCATTCTTTTCGTCTTTGTCAACCATTCGCACAACCCAGAAGCCCCAAGAATCTTCCCTTAACGTTCACTCTCCTCCTTCGTACCTACGTGTTTCCGTTTCCCTCATCCCCGTACGAATCCGTTGGAGAGATTCCTCTACGTGTCTCGGTCACGTTTGCCCCCTTTTCGAATCAACGTTCAAGATCCTCAATCCCTTAACGATTTTGCAAATTCAGGATTCCCTTATCCTTTTGGAAGGATTTGAATTTCAAGAAGGTATTATTTCATCGCGAATTTCCCCAATTTGACCCCGACGTTTCCCCCCATTTCGAACCCTAGTCTTCCCTATAAATTGTACCTTTTGCTCACTGATTTGGGGGAGCCATTCTAGAGCGGTGAATGATTCGAAAAAACCCTAGAAAGTTACTCAATTCCAACAGAGAGCGGTGCTTGATTCGAAACCCTAGCCAAAATCCCAGCGGCATTCCTCACAAGAATTGGAAATTTCTAGCTAAGCAAGCCATTTTTAAGTTCAAAACCCTAGTAGAAGTTTCATTTTCTTGGCACTGTTTTCTTTCTAAAGCTTGTTGATTTCAAGAGCTTGGAACCAGAAACGTTTGATTTCTGAGTCAAGAAGCCTTAACGAGGTTTGGTGGTGTCGAGGCTCACTGTCGAAGCCTAAAGTCCCAGTCGCTGCTCGGATGAAGGTAATATCCCATTCTCGTTGTTGGTTTCGCTATTTCATTCATATACTGTGTCTGAATGTGAATGCCGAAGCTATGTTTGCACTCATCTTATTTTAACTATGATGCTCTGTTAAAACAAGAATACGTTATGGGTGGTTGTTATTGATTGTATTATGTCGTAGTTGGCTTTAAGGTCTCAAAATAATGTATCTCCACCGCTTCATGATTCGAAAACTAGTTCATTGATGCAAGTTTTGATTTTTGCTGAAAACAGCTTCGAACTGCGAGCATCTACTGTACAGTTTCGTCTCCATGTTTATTTCTACTTTAGCCTTTCATGATTGAGGTAGTTCCTGCTTTCAGTTTTGTTCGAATACAAAACTGGTGATATGTAGGTACCAGGTTCATTGTGTGGGTGTTGTGATTACCTTTCCTGTTTATCGTTACATGAAGGAAGATTAAGTAGAAATGATGTTACTTCTCGAATACGTGTTATAATGTTTAAGCTTTAACCTGCTGTAGTTCTTTTGTTGATTCTGGTTCTGTGTGATGTTATCAATTCGCTTCATGTAGCTGTCATGTTTGCGTTTCCCTCGATGTTATCTTGGTTTTCAGTTTGTGGTTTAATTGGAGGTTATTATGTCAAAGCTGGGTGTTCAAAATGTTTTTTCCTGAATCTGTTATGGTCTTCTTTCTGTACCTATTCACTATGCTTCTTCCTTCTCTTTCTAACTGTAATGATTCTAGTATTGAAAATCTGGTTTAGTTTGCTTTCCGACATTTCAATTTGGTGAAGTTTCAGGACTTTGTACCCAACTTTGGGGTTCTATGAAGTTTACATGACCAAGGATATACATATCTTCATTACAAATCGTCTTCTCTTTGATTCCGAACTAAGTCAACCTGAAAGTTATAATTGGTTGATATGGTCACTCTTTAGTCTTAGTTTGTTGTAATGTCTTTGTTAGTTATCACGTCATTGTGCTACCGCTAGCATGACCTTCAGTTTCCTAGAAAACAAGAAAGGTCCTAGTTTGAGACCATTACATATTATTACATGGAATTCTCATTACTGTTTTGCATCAGCCTTAATTCCTAATTTTTGTGTCCCTATTTTGGTTACCTGTTACTATGTTTGGGTCCAGGAATAGTCAATTTCAATGCTGTGTCTAGTTCCGAATGTTGTAGTTTATTCTCTTTTGTTCTGTTTGAGTAGCTTAACCGTTTGGTTTTCATCTTGAGTAGAAGTATGTGGGTTGTGAGTTGATTACCCCCCTTATCAATTGATGTCTATTAGTCTTTTGTTGGTTTGAAAAATCATTTTAGTGTTTCGCTGTGCTCCTTTCATTTCTTAAAAAAAAGGTTTCACTGATAATTTGCTCCTCTGTGATTAGATGTAGTCATATGGTGCTAATTTGAACACTCCATTATGATTGTTAATTCTTTTTCTTTGTCCTTTTGTTGCATGTGATCACGGCTCGAGTCTGCTTTGGACTCCTACCTTGCATATTGGCGATTGAGGGGCTGGTATACAGGGTTTTGAAGGCCAAAATCATTGTATATACACTGATATACAGAAAATATACACTAAGTGTATATCACAGACAGAAATGGGCCAAGCCCAAAAGGCAGCAGCTGAAAATAGGAGGGGCAAGCAGGACCAATTCTTGGAAATTAAAAAAAAAGGAAAGTGGGCCAAAAGCCCAATCCTTGACTCTCTTTGGATTATGTTATTTGTTTATTTATTTATTTGCTTATATTTGTGTGAATATTAACATTATCTTGTTTATTTGTTTATTATTTCTTGTTTTTTTAATCTAATTAATTTCCCTAACATGTTTGTCATTTATGTTGATTTCCTTTTTTGATTCCTCTTTGATGTTAGAATTGTTTTCTACAAATTGAGTTTTAGTGAAAATCTTGCAAAATATGTGCAAGTGTTAGTCAATTCTCTTTGAATTAGTCCATCTTTCAAACCTAATCAATTTTTAAATTTAGTCAACTTTTTGAATTTAATCAACTTTTGCAGATTTAGTCAACTTTACAAAGATAGTTAATTTTTCAGATTTAATTAATTCTTTCAAATTTAGTTAATATTTTGTAAGTTTAGTCAATTCTTTTGAATTTAGTCAACAGTTTTAAAAATTTAGTCAAAGTTAGTCAAAATTCTTAATTATCGGTCAATTGCGAGTTAGCGGTCATTTTGAGCGAGTAATTTCTTCTTAAAGTGGAAATTAAATTCTTACTCATTTCTTGAATATTTTAATATTTTTTTGTTAGGTTTTAAAATATAATCTTGGTTTTTTAATTATCTTTAAAATTAGATGACGATTTTTTTAAATTTTGAGAATTTAATTTGCATTTAAATTAATTAAGTATTAAATTAAATTTTTGAAAGTAAAGTCATTTTTTTGAATTAACAAATATATACAAGTAAAAGTGATACTTTTTGTGATATTCAATCAGGTGAAGTTTCAATTTTATTTTTTAAATATTTTTACTAACTTTAGAATATTTTGATAGTTTGTATAGCAATTAATTCAATTGAATTTTTTAAAAATATAATTAATAAGAATTTATATAAGATATAAACATTTGTGGTATTATGCGATGTATAATAATTTATACATATCTATTTGTGTCTTACGAATTATTACAAGAAATATTATAATAACAGTTAATAATAGAAGGATTGATATGTACTTTCCAAGCCAAAGTTATTTTACCGAGTCCTGGCATCCCAAAGATTGAAAGGACCCAACTCGTTTGTTCTTCAGGTCAATTTCTTCATTATAATTTCTGCATCTTTCTTGAAGCCCACAATTTCATCATCCTCAATTGTTCCAAAACTACAACACTCAACAATCTTCAGATATGGAAACTTTAATCCAACTATATTCGCTCAATTCATCTTATTATCTCTCCTAAAATAAATAAAAATCAAGATTAACAATCTTGAAAATATAGAAAAAATACTCAATCTATTTTTTATGGCTCAAATATACCCTCCTCTCATATTTTGCCTAAAAATATTTTTAACCTTTTGTTTTTTATTAAGAACACCCATTCTTTCATTTTTTTTAATCTAAAAATATTATCAATCTAAATTTCATTTAATTGAATTTTTTTACTAAGTAGTTCATTTTTAATTTGTTCTAATTTTTTTTATTTATCCAAAATTTTAATATCAAACTCATTCAAAAATATTAAGCCTAGTTATATTTGAAATGAAAAGGATAAAATTTAGCTAATTAATATATTCATGGACTTAATGATTTGTCATCAACACCAAAGAACCAAACTATTTATTAATTCAAATTTTAAATAGAAGAATTCCTAATAAGCTTCCTCTTTGTGAGCTTTTTTTTCCCAAATTATTTTCCCTTTTAATTTAATAATTGGTGAATGACCATGGTAGTTAGTGATCTATTCACTAATCATGATAATTATTGACAGTATTAATGGATGTAATAATGATTGACAATAATGATTGTAAATGATGACTAATATAATGTTGATTGATTTTAGTGATTAACAATAGTGATAGTTATGGTTATTATTGACACTCAATTTTTATCCTCGACGATGTCAAATTAATCGTCGAGTTTTATTTTTGTCTTAACAATCTCAAAATTTATTTATTTATTTATTGTTATTATTTTAAAAAAATAAAAAAATAAAATAAAAAATAATTTAAGACGGGCGCGTGTGCCACACGCGCTGGGACTGTTTTGTTGGAATACCCTGCCGTGACGAGTTGCGGCACTGTTGTTGTTTGGTTTGTCAAGGTGTTGCTGGGACTGTTTTGTGATGCTATGCTGCTTTGAATGGTTGTAAGATGTGGCTCAGTTTCACTCTAGTATGTCATGCGCCTTATTTTATTTGCATTCTATTTGTGGCATTAAAGGAACGTTTCTAGTCCTAGTTGAGTCCATTTTTCTAATTATGGCTAGTTCCTATATCCTTAATTTCATCCAGTCTGTTGATTGATTGTGGATTAATCATATTGTTTGTGATTTGTTCTTCTTCTCTATCAAGTGACTTAATGTTTTTTTCAAAATCACAAGTCCTTATGACTCAAAGCATGCTTACTGTATTTTATTGATTCATGACAGTTCCTTCTGATTTTTTTTCCTGATTGTATATTGTTTCCAATGTCCCGAACCTAAGTTCGAGACTTCCTCCTGATGTTTGTTTTCTGTCAACTTTTAAAGAGATAAAATTGGTCTAAATGGCATTCTAGTTGCTAGCTTGTTTGTGTTCTATTGCTTCATGATAGCTGTTACTTTATTTAGCAAGTAAAGGAGTTCTTTCATGTTCAGTCTCAAAGAATTGACCGTGCTTGATTTGTTGTGCATTCTTTTTTCTTCTTAAATCCTTACTTTGATTGTATGATTATGTTGGCTTAGGAACTTGTTTTTTTTAAAAACTACTGTAAAGAGGAAATGTTGTTATAGTTATGTTTTTGTCCACTGTAAGCTGTTTAAGATCAAAACTAATGCTGAGATGAATCTATTCTCTCCCAACTTCAGTATGATTAGTTTTGTCTCCTTAAGAAGTTGTCTGGTCTGATGCTACATTTCTTACAGAATCAGTGTATACTGATGTCTATATCATGGCAACCACTGTGTAATGACATGTTTTCTCTATTAGAAACATTGTTAATGGGGTATTCTCTCATAAGTAACGTTGTGTATGTCTGGTTGCTAACTTAGATTGCCATTCTGGTATTTAGCAAACAAGTTCTAAATATGTTGTGTGACTTGCTGCAAATTGTGTTTTTGCTAATGATATATCTGTCGTATGTTTTGCTGCAATTTTCATGTGTGTCAATGATATGTGTTGCTGCAACT
>JAOTQJ010091296.1:0-12017 GCA_025642045.1 Solanum sejunctum
CTTCCACGTAGCTAGTGGCATCTATTCAAGCTAGTTGGTGAGTCCTCCATTTTATGGTTCCTTTGGGTAGAGGAGGCCAACAAGGTGGTGCCCTAAGGCACAATTGGTTTTATGCTCTATATGGGAGGAAAGGGGTTGATAAGGTGTTCAATATCATCACCGATATGTTAAAAGTCATTGATTTTGATGTGTATGCATTGATAGACCCAGGTACCACTCTTTATTTTGTCACTCCTCTTATAGCCAGAAAGTTTCATCTTGAACCCGAATTATTGTGTGAGTCTTATGAGGTGTCTACTCCCATTGGTGCATCTCTTATTGCTAGAAAGGTCTATAGAAATTGTCCCATTTGTATCTTGCATAAAATATTGCCTTGTGATATTGTTGAGTTGGATATGGTTAATTTTGATTCAATTATGCCTCTATTGATTGTAGAACCCATAGGTTAAAATTTCAATTCCTAAATGAGCCTATCTTTGAGTGGGAGAGTCATGATGTGGTGGTCAAGGATAGATTTATCTCTTGCATTAAGGTCCAAAAGATGATCTTTAAGGGGTGTCTTTATCATATTGTGCGAGTTAGGGATGTTGATTCTAAAATCCTTCCTATAAAGTTGGTTTCGATGGTTAGTAAGTTTCTTGATGTCTTTCCAAATAACCTTCCCGATGTTTCTCCCAAAAGAGAAATAGATTTTGGTATAGATCTCCTTCCCGATACCTAAACCATTTCTATTCCCCCTTACCGTATGGCTCCGGTGGAGTTAAAGGAATTGAAGGAGCAATTGAGGGACTCGATTGAGAAGGGTTTTATTAGCCCTAGTTATTCACCTTGGGGCGCACTGGTGTTGTTTACAAAGAAGAATGATGAGTCTCTTAGAATGTGTATTGACTACCGATAACTTAATAGGGTTACAATGAAGAATAAGTACCCTCTCCTTAAAATTGATGATTTATTTGACCAACTTCAATGGGCTAGTACTTCTCTAAGATTGATTTTCGATCCAGTATCATCAAGTGAAGGGGAAGGGGTGTGACATTCCCAAGACAACCTTCCAGACTAGATATGGGCATTATGAATTTTTGGTTATGTGTATTAGGTTGGCCAATGCACCAGCTATCTTCATGAATCTTATGAATAAGGTCTTTAAACACTACCTTGATTTGTTTGTTGTGGTTTTCATTGACGATATATAGATCTACTCTCATAGTGAGGAGGAGCACGTGGATCATTTGAGGGTAGTGCTATAAAGATTAAAGGAAGAGAAGTCATATGCTAAATATGAGAAGTGTAAATTTTGGTTGAAGGTTGCCTTTCTAGTTCATGTAGTGTCGGGGATGGTATTAAGGTAGATACTAAAAAGATGGATGTGATTAGAAATTGGCCTAGTCCATTGATCCCATCGGACATTAGAAGCTTCTTTGGCTTAGTGGTTACTATCGGAGGTTTGTGCATGGGTCTCTTTTATTGCCTCTCCCATGACTAAGTTGACTCAAAACAAGGCTAAGTTTGTGTGGACCAATGAGTGTGAGGGGAGTTTCCAGACCTTGAAGGACAAGCTTGTCTCCGCTCCTATCTTGTATCTATTGGAAGGGTTGGAAGTTTGGTGTATATTGTGATACCTCCCTTGTTAGTTTGGGTTGTGTTTTGATGCAAAATGATAAGGTAATAGCCTATGCTTCTAGGCAACTCAAAGTGCATGAAAAGAATTATCCTATTTATGATCTTGAATTGGCCACCGTGGTTTTTGCTTTGAAACCTTGGCGTAATTATTTATATAGGGTACATGTTAATGTGCTCACCAATCATAAGAGTCTCCAATATGTGTTCACTCAAGAAAATCTTAACTTGAGACAATGAAGGTGGTTGGAGCTTCTTAAGGATTATGATATGAGTGTGCATTATCATCTCAGTAAGGCTAATGTTATGGAGGATGCTTTGAGTAGGGTGTCTATGGGTAGCCAAGCTCATGTTGATTATAGGGGCAAATAGGTTGCTAGGAAGGTCCATCGGTTGGCCAGATTGGGGGTTAAGTTGGAAGAGGTTAATAAAGGTGGCATTATGGTTGTTGATGGTTCAAAATCTTTCTTGGTTGACGAGGTAAAAGCAAAGAAAGATCTTGATCCCTCCTTGTTAAAATTGAAGGCCATGGTGAAAGATGGTAAGGTGGAGGTTTTCTCCCAAGGGGGAGATACCAATGTAGGTTGTGTGTGCCCTGTGTTGATGACTTGAGAGAGAAGATTCTTAATGAAGCCCATAATTCTTTCTATTCTATCCACCCCGGTTCAACCAAGATGTATAGAGATTTGAGGGATATGTGTTGATGGGGAGGCATGAAGAAATATATTTCCAAATTTTTATCCAATTTTCATAGTTTATAACAAGTGAAAGTCGAGCATCACAGGTCGGGTGGCCTAACCCAAGATATAAAGATTCCTACTTAGAAGTGGGAGGAAATCAACATAGACATTGTGGTTGGGTTACCTAAGGCTAGAAAGGGTTTTGATTCCATTTGGGTTGTAGTTAATAGAATGATAAAGTTGGCTCATTTCCTATTGGTTAGGACTACTTATAGGACCAAAGACTATGCTAAATTGTACATTCATGAGTTGGTGAGATTGAATGGGGTGCCTTTGTTTATCATATTGAATTTTGGTACTCAATTCACTTCACACTTTTGGAGGTCCTTCCAAAGGGGTCTTGCGACCATGCTAAAGCTTAGTATGACATTTCACTCTCAAATGGATGGCCAAGCCAAAAGAACTATCTAGACTTTTAAGGATATGCTTAGGGCTTGTATTTTGGAGTTTATGGGTAATTGGAATGATCATATTCCATTGATTGAATTTGCTTATAATAATATCTATCATTCTAGCATTGCTATGACTCTTTTCAAGGCCCTCTATGGTAGGCATTGTAGATCACCAGTTGGTCTTGAAGTGGGAGAAATGGCTTTATTTGGTCCGAATTTGGTTGTAGAGGTTGTGGAGAAGGTAAAGTTGATTAGAGAAAGATTGAAAATATCCCAAAGTCATCAAAAGTCCTATGCCGATATGAGGAGAAAAGAGCTTGAATTTAAAGTTGGTGATTAGGTCTATTTGAAGGTTTCGCCCATGAAGGGTATGGTTCATTTTGGTAAGAAGGGTAAATTGAGTCCAAGATTTGTGGGTCCTTATAGAGTGATGAGCAGGATTGGTAAGGTGGCCTATAAGTTAGAATTGCCTAGTAAAACTAATTTAGTTCATCCGGTATTTCATGTATCCATATTGAGGAAATGTCTGGGTGATCTGAATCCCATTGTTTCATTGGATGTTGTGGGGATTGTTGAAGATAACTTGACTTATAAGAAAGTTCCAGTAGAGATCTTGGACAGATAAGTGAAGAGGTTGAGGAACAAGGATGTGGCTTCTGTTAAGGTCTTCTAGAGGAATCATAGTCGAAAGTTCTAAATAGGAGGCCAAAACAGACATGCAAAAAGGCAATATCTCTATCTCTTCCATTCTACTCAAGCCTAAGATACTAACTCTAAGTCGCTTACGTGATTTCAAGTCTTACGTTTCAGCCCCTATGTCAATTGCATGCATTTATGTTTGTATTAACAAAGTTCATGGTTATTTTTAACATTTATGTTGAGATTTTTGAAAATAATGTTTAAGTGTATTGTTGCATTCTTGTTGGGGCTGATTTTTTCATGATTACTCTTGTTATGTACGTTTCCTTGACATCCGAGGATGAATGTTACTATTGGGGAGATATTGAAACAACCTCAAAATGTTCCCAAAAATATGCCTCGAAAGTATCCAAAATGGTAATTTCTATATATCTCAAAATTCGTGCATGATATCAAAAATTTAACTTTATATTCTTGATCATGGGGCGAAATTGAGTGACAAATGGGTCTAACCCCAATTTTAGAGTGACCAAATCACAATTTTAATTTTTTAAAATGAAAATTCAAGTGAGCTCTGCTTGCCCCTAGCGCGACGCGGCCAGGGAATGCAAATATGTTATTTTTGTCTAGTTTTGTTGAGTCAATCCAAGGCCTTCGGGTCTTGGGCATAAGTCTTTCCATGCATAAAAATACCTATACTTAGCCATATTTTACCCTCATATTATACAAGACATTACCCAATATACTCTCAGACACTTAGACAAATATTTTACTCAAAATTCAAGTGCCAAATATCTTTCCGGATCATAAGAATATCAATCAAGCTTCAAGTTCTCATCTCAATCTTCATCAAGGAATTCATCAAAGTCAAGATATGTGGGTATCAACCATTGGGTTCTCTCACCCATTGTGCCCAAGTTTTCGTTTTACCTAAAACTCATGTTTCTAAGTTAATTTACTTATAGGTGTTACTTAATATGAATTCGAATATGAACTATATTTGGGTTTTGTAAAAGTGTGATTTTTTAAGCATGTTCTCAGCTTTGAATCTTTGATCTATCTTGAGATTTGATAAAGGGTTTTTGGTGGGTGGTTTTAGAAAGAAGTTACTTGCATGATTTAACTCTTGAATTGCATGGTTTACACTAGCATAGCACACTTACCAAGTGTTTGATAAAATATTCGGTTAATGTATCTTGAGTTGTTGAAAGCCTAATGTTTGACACATGAGTTAATTGATTTTATGATGATGAAAGGGTGATATAAATATGCTGATTTCATGAGATGTATCTATTGTGTTGTTAGTTGACCATAGCTAATTGAGGGTTGATGCTTCAATCACCCTGATAGGGGTGGTAAGCCATCAACCAATTGAGGAGTTGGTACCACAATCACCTTCGATGGGGGTGGTAAGCCATCAACCAATTGAGGGGTTGGTACCTTAATCATCTCAGATGGGGGTGGTAAGACATCAAACAATTGAGAGGTTGATACCTCAATCACCTTGGATAGGGTTATAAAGTCGTCAACCAATTGAGGGGTTAGTACCTCAATCACTTCCGATAGAGGGTGGTCATGTCCATTAACCAATTGATGGGTTGGTACCGTAATCACTTCTAAGGTCCAGTCTACCCTTAGATTTCAAATAATAAGTTGCTTGGTCTATGATGATGGTCTATTTCTATACATGTAATATGTTCCATATACAAGCATGTTTACTTCAAGTATCATTCATGCATGTCATATTATTATATGATCATCTATTTCTTATTTATGCATTTTGACTATGTTGCTTATCTATTATTGTAGTGCGTCTTACATACTTAGTACATTCAAACATACTAACACATAATTCTATACCTAAATGATGTTACCATATAGGAATTGGAGCCCCACTTAATTAGCCTCCTCCTCTGCAAGGCTAGTGTGATATCTCTCTAAGCAAGTTATTGAGTCCTCAATTTTGAGGGTATACTTCTCTTGATTTATACTATGTATATGTTCTCTTTTCTTTATTGTATGCTTTGACTACAAGGGTGAGCCCGGTTACTTGTCTTGGCCCCCGCTAGATTATATGTTTAAAGGTGTTGTTGGACAAGTTATGTAATGATGCTATGAGCCTTGACTCTCTTTGACTCTATGGTGTTTTATGATATGAAAGATGTCCTTTAGCCCTGTATCGCCTCTTTACTGTATCTTATTGTTATTTTATTGCTTCTGCGACCAAGGATGTGTAATGATATGTTAAGAGGCTTGACGAGGGTCCTTTTGGGTTCTCAATTCACTGTGTCATAGCTAGGCCCAAGGCTTGGGTAGTGACAATTATCATCCCAGTAAGGCTAATGTCGTGGTAGATGCTTTGAGTAGGGTGTCTATGGGTGGCCTAGCTCATGTTGATAGTAGTGGCAAAGTGATTGCTAGGGAGGTTCATCAGTTGGCTAGATTAGGGTTTAGGTTAGAAGAGGTTGATAATGGTGGTATTATAGTTATTGATGGCTCAAATTGTTCCTTGGTCTATGAGGTAAAAGAAAAGAAAGATCTTGACCCCTCATTGTTAGAATTGATGGCTTTGGTGAGAGAGGTCAAGGTGGAGGTTTTTTCCCAAGGGGGAGATGATGCCCTTAGATACCAAGGTAGGTTATGTGTTGTGTTGATGATCCGAGAAAGAAGATTCTTGATGAGGCTCATAATTTTTCTTATTCCATTCACCCCAATTCTACTAAGATATAGAGAGATTCGAGGGATGTGTTTTGGTGGGATGATAAAAAGAAAGGCATTCCAAAATTTGTATCCGATTGTCATAGTTGCCAACAAGTCAAGGCCCAACCATAGGCTGGTGGCCTAACCCAACATATAGAGATTCCTACTTGGAAGTAGGAGGAAATTAACATGGATTTTGTGGTTGGGTTGCCTAAGACTAGAAAGGGGTTTAATTATATTTGGGTTGTGATTGATATAATGACAAAGTTGGCTCATTTTCTATTGATTAAGACTACTTGTGGGGCCAAAGACTATGCTAAGTTATACAGTCATGAGTTGGTTAGATTACGTGGGATGCCATTGTCTATCATATTAAATCGTGGTGCTCAAATCGCTTCACAATTTTGGAGGTCCTTCCAAAGAGGTCTTGGTACCAAGGTTAAGTTTAGTACAACCTATCACCCTCAAATAGATAGCCAAGACGAAAGAACTATCCAAACTCTTGAGGGCATTCTTAGAGCTTGTGTTTTATAGTTTAAGGGTAATTAGGATGATCATATTCCATTGATTGAGTTTGCTTATAATAATAGCTATCATTCTAGCATTGGTATATCTCCTTTTAAGGCCCTTTATGGTCAACATTGTAGATCATCGGTTGGGTGGTTTGAAGTGACAGAAATGGCTTTGTTGGGTCCAAATCTGCTCTTGCGGCTATAGATAAGGTAAGGTTTATTAGGGAGAGGTTGAAAATAGCCTAAAGTCATCAAAAGTCCTATGCCGAGTGAGGAAAAGGGAGCTTGAATTCAAAGTTTGTGATTGGGTCTATTTGAAGGTCTTACCCACGAAGGATTTGGTTCGTTTTGGTAAAATAGGTAAATTGAGTCCAAGATATATGGGTCCTTATAAGGTGATGAGGAGGATTGACAAGGTAGCGTACGAGTTGGAGTTACCTAGTGAAATAGACTTGGTTCATCCGGTCTTTCATGTGTCTATATTGAGGAAATGTGTGGGTAACATAAATTCTATTGTCCTATTGGATGTTATGGGTGTGGTTGAAGAGAACTTGACTTATGATGGGGGTCCAGTGGAGATCTTGGATAGAAAAGTAAAGTGGTTGAGGAACAAGGATATGGCTTCCATTAAGATCCTTTGGAGGAATCAACAAGTCAGAAGTGCTACATGGGAGGCCGAAGTGGACATGCAAAAGTGATATCACTATCTGTTCCATTCTACTCAACCTCTGAGTCTTCTATATGATTTCATGTCTTAGGTCTCATCCCTATATGTAATTTGTATGCATTCATGTTTGTGTTGATAAGTTTATTGTTATTTTGACACTTACATTGAGATTTTGAAAATGCTGTTTAAGTGAATTGTCACAATCTTGTTGGGGCTGATTTTCTCATGATTACTCTTTTTATGTACGGTTCTTTGTCATTCGGGGACGAATGTTCCCAAGGAAAAGATATTGAAATGATCGCATAAGTGCCCAGAAATATACCTCAAAAGTGTCTGAAATTATAAATTTCCTATATCTCAAAATTCATGCGTGAAATCAAAAATTCAACTTCATATTCGTGATCAAGGAAAAAATTGAGCAGGAAATGGGTCTAACCCCAATTTTAGAGTAACCGTATCAAAATTTCAGTTTTCCAAAATTTTGATTCCAGAATTGATCTATATTCGTACCTCAATGCACAGTTGTCGTGAACCTATGTAAAAATGTCCTCTACATTGGGTACGTCATAGAGCAGATGCAGACCAATGTTAATTTTTGGACAGTTTTTCCAGTTCGGTCAAAGACTTTTGGTCTTGAGCCTAAGTTTTTCCATGCGTAAAAATACCTATACTTAGCCATATTTTACCTTCACACTATACAAGACATTCCCCAATACTCTTCCAAATATTTAGACAAATATTTTACTCAAAATTCTAGTGTCAAATCTCATTCCAAATCTTAAGGATTTCACTCAAGCTTTAAGTCTCCATTCCAATCTTCATCAAGAAATTCTCCAAAGCTAAGGTATGTGAGTTTCAACCATTGGGTCCTTTCACCCGGTACCCAAGCTTCCTTTCTATATAAAACTCATATTTCTAAGTTGATTTTACTTATGGGTCTTACTTACTATGAATTTGATTATGAACTATATAGTGATTTTGTAAAAGTATGACTGTTTAAGCATGTTTTGAGCGATGAATCTTTCATCTATCTTGAGATTTGATGAAGGATTTTGATGTATATTACTTGAGGGTACTTCCAAATGTTGGTGGGTGCTTTTACATTAAATTTACTTGCATAATATTACTCTTGAATTGCATGGTTTTATACTAACTTTACATACCCACCAAGTGTTTGATAAAATATCTAGTTAATGCTTCTTGAGTTGTTAAAGGCCTAATGCATGGTATATGAGCTAAGTGACTTCATGATGATGAAAGATATATGCATATGTGATGATTTCATGAATGGAATCTATATTTTTGGAAGTTCATCGATTGCCTCGTTCACGGGGTAGTAGGCCCGAACTACCATGATGGGGGGTTATGTACCTAAATTTCCTCACTCGGGAGGTAGTAGGCTCGTGCAACCATGTTGGGCGGGTTGTACCTCAATTGCCTCACTCTGAAGGTAGTAGGCCCGTGCAACCATGTTGAGGGGGTTGTACCTCAATTGCCTCGCTTGGGAGGTAGTAGGATCGTGCAACCATGTTGAGAGGTTTATACCTTAATCGCCTGGCCAAGGAGGAGGTAAGCCTTTGTTACTAATGATGGTCTCTTCCTGCACACGTAAAATATTCTATGTGACTATGTTTTACTACAAGCATCATTCATGCATGTCATATTGCTATATGCTCACTTATTGCCTATATATGTATTTCGATTATGTTGTCTATCTCTTGTTGCATTGCATCCTACATGCTTAGTACATTCAAACGTATTAACGCATACTCTATTTCTACATGATGTTATCATGTAGGGACCAGAGCTCCACTTGATAATCCTACTCCTCCATGTGGATCATATGATATCTCTCAAACCAAGTTGATGAGTCCTCAACTCCGAGGATATATATCTTTTGATTATGATATGTATTGACTCCTTTTACGTTGGCCACTTATGACTATGAGGGTGAGCTCGGTTGCTTGTCTTGGCCCCTTCTAAGTTTTATGATTAGAGATGTTGTTGGACAAGTATGTTATGATGTTAAGAGATTTGACTTTCTTTGACTCTTTTGATATTTTATGATATGAAAGATGTCCCATAGCCTTATTTATCCCTATTTACTATTCTTGATCGTTATTTTATTGCTTCTGCGACCAAGGATGCATAATGATATGTTAAGAGGCTTGTTTGGGGTCCCTTCGGCTTCCCCATGCACTGTGTCATATCTAGGCCCTAGGCTTGGGTCATGACAGATGGTCAAAGACTAAAATAACCCAAAGAAATAATTGCATGATAAGAAGAACGAGATCTATCTCCATGGTTCCATGCACAAATAATAGATTCTTGTCTGTAGAAACCTATTAAATTTTTCAGCCTCGGGATCTCAAACTGCAAACACATTCTATGACCCCTAAATGATTTATGGCCCATCTTGCTTATCCATGGAAAAAGTCATTTAACAATGCAATCCCGACCCTTGATGATAAAACCAAAATGATAACTCGTAGTTCTGCTTACAGCCGTTAAACCTCGATTATACAACAACCCTTGACACCAAAAATTTTCTAAATGTTGGTGGTGTTCTACGTACCACTTCTATGGCCCATAGAACTAGCCACGATTAGTAAACTTTGCCAGTCCTGTTAGACCCCTCGCTCTTACTATTTTATCCACAGGGCCTTCTATGACCTGTTAAAACTTCAACTAGTCGTAAGTGCCCTTTGTAGAACTTGACTTTTATCAAAAGAATTTCCAGACTTCTAAGTCTCATCTACGATCCTCTTCTATGGACCTCAGAATCATCTATGACCCATAAATAGGTCTCATAGACCCTAGACTAGTTCATTTTTCCACATTTTCTTACGACTTCTATGGTATTATAGGGTCGTTTTATAGGTCGTGGAACACTTTAAGGGTTGTGAAGAGTGACCATGCAGCCCTTGCACTAGTAGTTTCCTGTGCTTTTCTTTTCATTCTAACATTCCCATTTTTTAAGTATTATACCTACATCGAATTAATGCTTGAAACACTAAAAACCAAAACTGGAGCTTTCCCTTTTCGTAATGCCTTGACTTGATTTTGGTCTAAAAGAATAAATAAATAATGATCAATCAATGAACGATGACCTTACTATACTTGGATAAGAACTTAATCCTAACCCCTCACCAAATTTGTGCGCATCCCACCCCAAACTATGGTTTTTTCCATCATCAACTCAAGTCAAGATCCTTACCTGAGGAGCATTATCGTAGATCCTAAGACTTAACAATTGAATTACAAGTTTGGGGAATATTTCACTTATTTATCAAAGAAATTGGTGAAAAAAATGATACAGCCCTAGGTTTGCCTTTCTTTTTCCAAGAACGAAGTGGCAAATAATGAACAGTTGTCGTACTTTCTTGTATTAATTCATGACTGACCCTCTATTGCCACCCCGAATCTACTGTAACAGCCCCATCATATTGGAACTCTACACACTAAAGTGGATTTCATGTAGAAAGAAATTGGATAATCTTCCTTAAGGTCCCAATGACACAACAAACCTTTAAACTTTGATATTATAAATTATTCCCTTCAAGCCAAGTTTGTTATGAGGAGTTCTACTTATCCAAATTAAATTCTGAAAAGTCCTACGAACTCCTTAATGTCTTAGCCAATAGAAAAATCAATCCGCGCTCAGACAGTAACACCAATCTATTCCAAGTTTTTCCTAGGCCTCACATTACTCAGATTTCCTTTGAGACTAGCTGAAATTTTGAAGTTATTACGTAAAAGCTTTCTAGTCCAAATCTTTTCACCATTGGCTTAACCAGATCGATTAGAGGGGTCATTACATGGCTATTTTTGAACATAGTATATTTCACAATATTTAAATATTTGTGTAATGTTTATTGTCTGTCTGATCTTTTATACTTTTGTTATGTAGTGTTGGTTCTCTTAGTGATACGTTCATTACATAGGACGTCTGCCCTATTCTCCTAAACTGGAGGGCATTATAGTATTCAAGAAAGATAGTGAAACAACCTTATTTAGCCTTTCCGATATCTTAATATTGGTAGCCAGGGATAAGGTTATAATTTTTTAACCATATGTTACCTTTTCAAAATCAAAATACTTAGCATTTCTTTCTTTCCCAAGACTATTAGCATACATTACTAAATATTATTAGACCGACTGTTAGACATTGCAAAACCATTCACCATTTTGTTAAAGGAAATTCACAAGCCTAAATTCTCCAAATGCCCTTATTTTCCTTCAATTCCAACAAAAGATAAACTGGTATGACCTTGGACATACATCAATTTAGTTGTACAATTATGGATTCAACATTTTCTTTAATTAATGGCAGCTCATATGTATTTTACTTAACAATAATGTTAGATAATGTGTTTGAATGCTCCATAACTAAGTATACCCATTCAGACAAATATTATTAATAGAAAACATAATACAAGTTAGTATGTCTTCACAGTTTATAGGTAATGTTAGGTCCATTTTCGTACAAATATGTGACAATCAGAGCCAAGCTACAAAGGTGCATACTTGGCACAAGACAATGAGTATACTTACTTAATAATATATATTACCATATTACCTCTTATTATTTTCCATTGTAGAAATAGGAAAAATTGATAATGGTATCTTTACGATGTGATTTAAAGATCCAGTTAGGACAATTTCACCAAAATTGAAGTCATCAAGAGCCTGGGTGACATTGAATGTAATGCGTAAATCTTGGGTTCCCTGTGGAGCTATTCTGAACCAA
>JAOTQJ010091317.1:0-12017 GCA_025642045.1 Solanum sejunctum
ACATTCCAAAAATATAAACAAAATATCTACCTTCCAAATATACATTCCAAAAATATCTACCAAATATATTTAACATTTTTTACCCCCCACCCAAGCTCCCTGCTCTTCTCCACCCCACACGCCCAGACCCAAAAAAAAGTTTTAAAAAACATAATTTATTTTCTTCAAAAAAAATTCTGAATTTTTTTTTTAACTCTAACTCCCGCCCCCATCCCCGAGTGTCTCCTTACCCTCCATTCTACGCCCCAAAAAAGTAATTTTTTTTAAAAAAATATATAATTTTTTTTACAACCCTACCCTCTACCCCTAAATAGGAGTGTGCAAAAATCGAACCGAACGATAAACCGAACTAATAAAAATGTTATTCGTTTATTGTTATTGTGTTATTAGGTTATTGGGTTTTTAATGATTTTGTAAAAAAAAATTATTGGGTTATTGGTTCGATATCGATATTTACTATTGGGTTATCAATATAATAATTTACTCTTTTATCCCTTCATAAATATTAAATATTAGCAATTTAATATTAATAGGATAATATAACAGTACTTTGCATATTTTAATCTTTATCATACTTAAGTGATTAGTTACCCACTTTAGTATTACTTTTTAGTCTTTACCCGTTCGTACTCCATCTGCTTTTATTAAGGCAAATTATCATTATCATTCTTATCAAGTAAATAAAAAATCAAATCGTTAAGAACTTAAAACAATAAATTGATAAAAATTATTTTATTGGTTTAGCATATTTGAAAATCAAAAATGGATAAATCGAACCAATAATGTATAAAATTGAATCGAACCAATCGATCCACACCCCTACCCCCAAATATTTAAAAAAAATAATTTTTTTTCTTTCAACAAAAAGTTAATTTAATTTTTAGAAAATTAAAAAAAATTTACTTACCTTCACCCACCCCAACTTCCTCTAATAAAAAATTCATTTATATTATGGATGAGTCTCTTTTACCTATATTACCAATTAAATTATTAATTTTTAAATGGATAAATATGAGCTTTACTCATAAATATTTTACTATAATTTCTTATAATCATTATAGAAAAAATTATAAAAATTTCATCTTTATACTTTCTCCAACTTTTTGATATAAAGACTGCAATATCACACTCCATCTTAATCATCATTTAGTTGATGCCTAATTTATAGGCATCAATTCAATCTTTATCATAATTTAATGCTAATTAAACTTTTACACATTAATTTCAAATTCAATTCCAAAAAAGAAAAAATTAAATGTTCCCCTTTTTTCTTCTCGACCTAATTTGTTTCAGTGAGGTCTCTTCATCGTCTTAAAGTAACAATAACCATGGTATCCATCCCTTCATCTTCACTTCGTATTACTCAAGAACCATCAAATAGTAAAAACATTCATCACATCAAAGTAGTTCCACCAAGTGATGATGTTCCTTATTCTAAAGTTGTCAATAAGTGGGTCTGTGATTCCAATGAAGTTGGTTTCAAAGAAAATAGATCAAAAAAATGCAATGATCCTTCACACGAGAAGAAGAAACACAAGTAAGATGTAGGTTCAAGTTCAAATCTCCTGTTGAGGAAGTACCTCCAAAAAGGATGAAAAATAGTGAACTAGTTACAATCCGCCCTTCACTACCAAAGGTTACTATTTTATCTTGTATTTGTGTAATTTTTTGTTATATCGCTATTATATGTTGGTCAGGATTCATTCATATATCATTACTGATTTAAATATTGTTTGTATCAGCTCTATATTGTGGTCATCATTTATGCATGTATCAATACCGATTAAAATATTATTTGTATTAGTAATATATTTTATTTTTTTAGCAATACTATGCATGGTCATGACTCATTTATGTACCAGTACTTATTTTAAATATTATTTGTATCAACACTACTATACTGTGTGTTTGTATTAATATTGTATCATGTATCATGTTTAAACCTGTTGGCTGTGCACTTTGT
Source organism: Solanum sejunctum (assembly GCA_025642045.1). Lineage (NCBI taxonomy): Eukaryota > Viridiplantae > Streptophyta > Magnoliopsida > Solanales > Solanaceae > Solanum > Solanum sejunctum. Next base: position 1,964 of record JAOTQJ010091317.1, read on the forward strand.
TCAATTTCTATATATCAATAGTCTATTATGTCATGATCCATATGACACAACTATTTGACTGTGATCTTGATACAATAAGTCTAGCAAATCTCTGTGTATCATGTTTAAATTTATAGTATAAGATATTATTATATTACCTTTTAACTGGATATTATTCTTATCAGATTTTAATTTATATCATTTTTATCTTAATGTACATGTGTGTATCAGGTGTTATTATGAGCAACATACATTACTATCTTAATGCTAATCTTTGTTACACAATCCTGTGGTTTTGAATAAAATGGCTATTTATTTTAATGCAGGGTATTAAGTTCGTTATCAAACAGATTTTTAGATATTTTTTAAAGTTTAGAGTAATGTACAACTCTAATTTTGTGAATGGCATCAAGACTTTTATTAGACAAGAAGCAATAGATTTATTTCGTCAGACTATTTTTAGTCCTTATCTCAGAATACCTATGTGCAAATTTCAAGGACGAATAATAAAATATCTTTTGTTACTAGAGATCGAGCACAAAAATACAGATGAAATGCACGTTAACATGTCCAAGGGAATGTGCTTTGCTTCACTATGAAAGAGTTTGTCATCATCACTGATTTGAAGTGTATCGACAAAGTCGATGATTTTCGATACACGGACGAAATTCCTAGCAGACTAATGGAGAAATACTTCCTGGTGCATATATAGGTGTTAGCAAAGGTCGCCTGGTTGATCTCTTTTTGATGGGAGAATAGGACAACACTAAAGATGTTGTACAAATGACGATTTTGTACTTCATTCATACATTTGTATCTTCTCAGATGTCTGAATCTCTCATATTGGTTGATGATATTTGCATGGTTGAGTATGTCAGTTTTGTGCAGTATTTGTGGGGTGTACTGTATATGAAAAGCTGATTAGAAATTTCAAACAGGAATTCAAAGGTGCAATACAACTTTATCATTTTTATGGCATACCAAACGCTCTAAATGTGTGGATGTATGAGTGCGCTTCAAAAGTTAATGATGATATTGCTATTAAAGCGGAAAATCTTATTCCTAGAATTTTGAATTGGTGAATTGTCAATGTAAGGACAAAATCTGAGATGTTCATGTCTAGCATGTTCAGTGAGGTACCTATATATCTTATAATATTTTAATAAAATCATATATAATTGAATTAACATCAAATCATGATTCATAGAATTATTTTTAGTCACTGAACCTTTTGTATCACGCTCCGGGAGGTACCCTAGACGTGGTCAACATCCAAAGACTATTGCTAGTCCTCAAGTAAATCATTTGGCCTCATCACATTCATTCAATCATAGTTTAACAATTCAGCCAAAGACTAAAGATGAAAAATGGTGGACAATCTCAATATATATGGGCCATAAACCAACAGTTAAACTATTATTCTCTATATAAAAATAGTTTTAAAGGAAATCAGTCAAGAGGTTGAGATCTCAACATCAACTCATTACTATCTAGTCTATGAAACCTCTAACTCTACTATCTAGATTGTGCCAATGACAGGTTCATGGCTACCTCAGATTAAATAAAAGAAAATCCAAACTATGTTAGCTAGATGATAGTAGTATGGAAATCCTCTGAAAAAGGTCTCACTATCAGCTGAATGCGATAGATCCTCAACAAAGTATCTTTTGATGATCTCTAATACCTGGCTCTGTATCATAAAATGATGCAGTCCAAATGGACGTCTGTATATGGAATGTACGAGTATATAAAATGGTTGAATGAAATAGATATAGGCAGAATAATACAGAATGACATCAACTCAAAAGATGCTCAATCAGAATATCAAATGCCTAACTAAAGCAAGAAAAAAGAGTAGACAATGACCAATCTATATCAATCCATCCTCATCCAATCACATCAACTCAAAGTACTATCAGTATAGAACCTATTTGAGAGTTTCTCTTATCCAACAATAATCACTTATGAGCCAGTGATTGTACAATAATTCTACTGATGTTGCCACAGTCGTTCCGTACTTGTAAGGTAAGGAAAAGCTCACATCCACAAGAGATCTAGTCTCTAAAGTCCTATATTGCTTTCAGGGACTTTAACTCTAGAGAGAACCTCTGATGAAGTGATTCAATCCTCACCTACGCTTGGTGACGTAGTTAATGAGTGTGAATTGGACTTATGCTTACTTATTTCGAAGTTCGATACTACTCCCAAGACTCAATGCTCATAAGATCATCCATCTCAATCAATCATCTAAATTAGTCTCATGGAGACTCTCATTATCTCATTAATTATATCTTAATTGGGCCTTCCGACCTACCATCTTAATTATCTCATCAACTTAATTCTCATTTAATAACTCAATGACTCAGATCAATCATTAAAAGAAAGTCAATTAGACCGATCTCTAGGATTCAATTATGAATACTCATGGGTTCATCAACTTATATCAACTCATCATCGTGCTCACATCACAATCACAATCAACAGTCTCAACTCAAGGCTCTAGACTCAATTCCTAGGTTCATTCATGCATCCTTTTACAAAGTAATATGAAGGACTTATGAAAATAACTCTTGTAAAAATATTTATTCAGTAAATCAAGTTTATTATGATCATCAACATATAAAAATACATATGATGTATAAATGTTTAAGAAAACATTCAAGAAACGTGCATGGAGACTCAATATACTCACAATCCTTCTATTACCATCAATGGGAGCACTTGGAAGAACAATTTCATGTTTTAGTTTGGCCTTACATACCTGGTATGGAGTTTGACAATTAACATCTAAAGAAGTTAGCCTCAATCATCTGAACCCTAGCTCTTCCTCTCTTCTCCTTAGCCCTAGTCATCGTTAGGAGTTTAGAAAGACTTAGGAATGAGTGTTAAAATCCTTTTATACACAAAATAATCTATTTTAATCGTGTTTTGAGTTTAGGAGGGGTTGGAAAAGGTCTAGAATAGCCCTCAGAAAATTTTTTAAAAAAGTTTAGCTCAGGATACCTAGTTCGCGTCGCGGACTAGTGTGTTTTTTAGGGATTTTTGGTAAAAAATTTCAATCGAGTTTTCTAATCCCATATAAAATATTGGGATCACATCTAAGTATGAACCAGCGATAAGTCTACGACGCGGACGTGTTGTGCACTCTCTCTGGAATTGTATTTCAATCAAAAAAATTATCTTTTGATTCAATTTCTCTAAAATTTAACCAATATTATTTTCCCACTCAATTTCTCATGCTTATCGCATTTCTAGCATTGAATTTGCCATCGGAGTTTGAAAAGGTGAGTTTGTGCATACATCTCTTATCTAGAGGTATTTTAGTAATTTTATCGAATGTTACATTATCTCCCTCATGAAATCATTCAACCTCAAATGAAGAGTAAAGGTAGATATCAAGGAATGAATAACACTCAAGATTCCTCTCGACAATCAACTAACCAATCAAATTGTCGACCCATTGACAATATAGACAATTGCTATTCAAACTCAAGAATAGACCAATCCACTCAGGGAATGGCAAATCAGTTCAGGCAGGAACCGAACGTCAAAACTCAATTAACTCAAATCATTTAATCATCTCAACAATCAGTTATTTGAACTCAAGAAAGAAGTCATCAACTCTAATTGAGAATGGAACCATCATGATATATACGACTCTATGGATACTCTGAATCTCAGCACCTTATCTCAACTACAGTTTTTTTCATAGAACTTCCCTCCATCAATTAAAGCTTATAGCTCCTATTTAGCTCTTTACCTAATCACATCCTCTCATCCTATTCGCGACTATGTCTTAAGGTGCTAGTCCTAGGATGATCATACTTACACTAATCTAATCCCTCAAATCTATGTTTCATATCCCCATAGTGACCTTTACTTCGAGAATATTGCTCGTTTTTATCACTTTAATACACTCACATAATGGAAACCGCACATTCAAGTCATCACTCTAACCATTTCATGGCCTTTTTAAGGTCAACATCACTAGAGAATCTTTAAGTCTACCATAGCACATCTACACCCTCAATCGCATGAATCGTATCATGAGAATCGTTAATATTCTTTTACCTATCTATTAAACTCATCATGATTCCTCTAGCTACTTTTCCATGTCTATAACCTTAAAAGGAAACGATATCACCTCATTATCAGAATCAAGAATAGTCATTTTCTCTCCTCAACCATCACTCTTCTACTATCATCAACATTTTTATCAAGAATAAAAAGCAGGATCGCTGAAAAGATTTGGAACGAAAGATTATTGGCACAATTCAATCAAGAAATCTTATCTGAGAACATTCATAATGAAGTACGATCTTTCTCAATTTTGAAGACTCATTCTGAGTTCATAGAATTACACATACTGTAAAAATCAAGTCACATCTCATTCAACAGAGGATTGGAAATTCTTAGATCCATGAGGTAAGATCAAAGTTGTTAAATAAAGTTATCACTTCTCATCCTCAAAACTCAACATGAATGGGAATTAATATGTGGTGCATGGGACTGGGCCATGGGCATGGAATTCATACACCAGATAGGAATAGAGCATCACCTCAACTGAAGTATAAGGAATATATAATATGGCAGAAAATTGATGTCTCATCTTGATCAACCCATCACTATCAAAAATTCAGAATCTACTTTAGCTTATCACCTCACCATCTCCCCCTTAGCTCAAGGTAATCTCTCTAAATCTGTGATTTCCTTATCTAAGCTATAAGTACATGTATCTACATAGTCAGAAAATCACTATCCATAAGAACATCTTAAACTCTTATGTTATACTATAGTTGCATATATAAAATATCTACTACGACTCCCTTCGAAGATACCAGTCTTAGCTTCTTCCTGTCTCTATGGAAATCTTTCTATAGTTCCTTCTCTTATTGGCGTACATAACCACTTTTCATGACTCATACCATCTAACCGCTTCTTTTGCCTTCTAACTCTCAACTTTTGTGCTCCCATAAGTTTTATTATATAAGAGTTAGACTATCAAAGAAAACTCATCATCATCTATCCTTAAGCCCCAATCAACTTAGTTACTCAAGATTATAAGGAACACTTACATCAACCTACTTTACATTGACAAATCAAATATACTATCTAGATTCTTATAGTAGTCATAACTTAGGGGTTCACATACTTTACACTATCATGGATACATAACTTAAGCCTCTTCTTACCTATTGAGCTATCCTTATTTCACTAGTCCTACCTAAGGGGCACTTGTACCTTGTCCTAACATCACTTTCCTTACAAATCAGTGTATTCATCTAGAGGATACACTATGAAAAGCCTCTTAGAGCAAATCTTCAACTAATACTATCACTCTCATGATGTTATTTCCTCTTTCACACTACTCCTTAAAATTCAAGCTTAGGGTCTAGTACTAACATGTACATCACACATTTCCCTTATATTATACCAACCTATAACTACTAGATAAAAATTAGGAATATAGGCTTACTAACATCTCATGGCAAATACTCATTCAACACATCCCCTTCTTCACAACTCAAGTACCATTCACCCATTCACTATACTTCCTCATCTGGATAAGCTCATAGCTCTATGAATCTCATAGGGCTCTCACTTTAAAATTATAAGTCTAGTTTAGATCTATCACATTTAAAGCACTTTGTTTCCCCTATTTAACATCTATACTTTACCCTCACTAATAGAATATCAAAATACATCAACATGAATCTCCTTCAAGTCTTGAGCACCCTCTAACACATTCTGACAATGGCTCTTTCTTTATACCTTATCATGAAAATCAAGGGGTACTTACTACTCTTTCATCAAAACTTATGGCAATCAACTCATCACTCAATTACTTACCTAATGAACACATAACGCTACTCACAAGCCTCAATCAATCATTACTCTCACTACCCCGTCCCTTCCTTTCTATTGTCATCACTTTGGCCATGGAATGACAAATTTACTTATGGTTTAAAATACCCCAAGTCACACTCTTAGGTGGTAACATTAAACACTTTGGAGACATAAGTTTCTCTCTCATAGATAACATCAAAAGAAAGTTTTGGATAAGAGAGTCTAGGGTATGTCTTGATCTCGCTCCAATGCACAATTCACGTAAATAAAAGTGCATTCTTTTGAAGCGATCAACTCAGCACACTAGTCGGCTTCTCTCAAGCCTAATGCAGTCTCTCTACCATTCTGATTACTTTATCATAGAGAAACTCATCGATAAGGATTTGAATATTTCTACCTCTATCATCTCGTAGATTAGACATAGTCAGAAGGTGTTGAGTAACACATGAATCATCATAAGTTTCTTATGGAATAACTCTTGCACGACTTAGAATATGAAAGAAGTGAGACAATTCTTAATGTCCTATAGCCTCCCTATTATAGAGAGGCACACTTCACACCAATAATAAGGACTCTACTATGGATGGCTTCATAGACTCCCTAGGACACTTGAACTCTGTGCTCTGATATCAAGTTTGTCATGCCTCTAGAGGGTACCTTAGACATGACCGACACTCAAATATTATTGCTAGTCCCCAAGCAAACTACTTGGCCTAATCACATTTATTCAATTATAGTTTAACAATTCAGTAGAAGACCAAAGATGAAATAAAATGGTGGAAATTCTTAATATATAGGGGCCATAGGCCAATAATCAAACTATTATTCTCTATATAGAAATACTTTTGAAGGAAATCAGTCAAGAGATTGAGATCTCAATATCAACTCATCACTATTATGGAACTTATAACTCTACTATCTAGATGGTGTTAGTGACTAGTTCATGACTATCTCAGATCAAATAAAAGAAAATCCAAACTCTAGTAGCTAGATGATAATAGTATGAAAATCCTCCGAAAATAAGGAGGTCTCATTGATCAGCTGAATGCGAATAGATCCTAAACGAAGCACATATTGATGATCTCTAGTACTTGTCTCCGCCTTATAAAATAATGCAGTCCAAATAGACGTTAGTATGTGGAATGTATGAGTATGTGAAATAGCTGAATGAAACAAATATAGACAAAATAATATAGAATGATATCAACTCAAAATATGCTCAATCAGAATATCAAATATTTATCTAAAGTTAGAATAAAGAGTAGATAATAACCAATCTATACCAATCCATCCTCATCCAATCATATCAACTTATAGTACTATTAGTATAGAACCTATTTGGGAGTTTCTGTTATCCACTAATAATCACTTATGAGCTAGTGATTATACAAAAATCCTGTGGATGTTGCAACAGTCGTTCCATACTTGCAAGGTAAGGAATAACTCGGATCCACAAGGGCTCTAGTCTCTAAAGTCCTCTATTACTTTTAGGGACTTTAACTCAAGAGGGAACCTCTGATAAAGTGGTTCAATCCTCACCTACGCTTTTGGTGACATAGTTAATGAGTGGAGTTAGACTTACTCTTACTCATTTCTGTGCTCGATACTCCTCTTAAGACTCAATGCTCATAAGACCATCCATCTCAATCAATTATCTCAATTAGTCTCATGGAGACTCTCATCATCTCATTAACTCTATCTCAATTGGGCCTTCTGCCCTATTATGTCAATCATCTTATTGACTCAATTCTCATTTAATAACTCAAGGGCTCACATCAATCATTAAGAGAAAGTTAATTAGACCAATCTCTAGGATTCAATTATGCATACTCATGTGACCATCAAGTTCTATCAACTCATCATCGTGATCACATCACAATCATAATCAACATTCTCAACTCAAGGTTGTAGACTCAATCCCTAGGTTTATTCATGCATTATAAAGCAATATGAAGGACTTATGAAAATGACTCATGTATTTATTCAGTAAATGAAGTTTATGATGATCATCAACATATGAAAATACATATAATATATAAGTTTTCAAGAAAATATTCAAGAAACATGCATGGAGACTCAATATACTCACAATCCTTCTATTACCATCAATAGGGACACATGGAAGAACACATCCATGATTTTTAGTTTAGCCTTACATACTTGGTATGGAGTTTGATAATTAATTTCTCAAGAAGTTAGTCTCAATCCTCTAAACCCTAGCTCTTCCTCTCTTCTCCTTAACCCTACTCTTCGTTAGGAGTCTAGAAAGACTTAGGAATGGGTGTTAAAACCCTTTTTATTACTCAAAATGTCCTATTTTGATCGTGTTTTAAGTTTAGGAGGGGTTAAAAAAATTCTGCAATGTACCTCATAAAAAATTAAAAAAGCATTTGGCTCGGGACACTTAGTCCTCATTGCATACTAGGGTGTTTTTCGTTAAAAATTTTTGATCGAGTTTTCTAATCCCATAGAAAATATTGGGATCATATCTAAGTGTAGATCCGCGATAAGTCTGCAATGCAGATGTTTCGCGTACTCTCTCTGAAATTGCATTTCTCAACAAAAAATTATCTTTTGATTCAATTGCTCTAAAAATCATTCAAGACCATTCTCCCATACAATTTCTCATACTGATGGCATTTTTGGCCTCGAATTCACCATTGGAATTTGGGAAGGTTCAATGTGCACACATCTCTCATCTAGGGATATTTTGATAATTTTATCGGGTGGTACATTCTATTATTTTTATTTTTTATTTCCAGAATTATTGTTTCAACATAGTTCCAACACATGACGAACTTTTAACAAACGAGTTACCAAGTCCAATAGATGTTCCTGCTACCGGATGTTGCACGTTGAGTACTCCACGCACATCACATGCGCATCCAATGCATGTGGGAAAATAAATATTGTCTGGGTTTGATGATTTCAGTATCAAACCACTAGAACATCTTGTAAGAAAGTCCAAGCGCGTTGTTGATTCAATGTCCCTACTGCCACCAAAAAAGAGAAGGATTGATCATGGAAAAAAATCCATCCCATTACAAATTGTTAAGCCTAAAAAGTCATTACTACATGCACAAATTCCTAAGGAGGCAGCAACACATACATCTATATCCAATCCTTTTGAACAGTTACCACTCTAGCCAAACATGACGACAACAAAGATTTAACAAAGTAAAGAGATTTTTGAAGAAAAATATAAGTATCAATATATAATTAAGTTCAACATATACAAACATACTTCATATTTAATCACTATATTCATTCTTTTATTAAGGTTAATCAGAACTTCAATGTTCTCGAGATATCGATAAAATCAAATCACACTGAGACTATGAGAGTTGTTGGCAAGGAAGTCCATATTTCTGAGGTAAATACACCATTTATCGAACTTTGATAATTTAGTACATTTTTGTCATCATTTTTATATATTTTTATTTCAGCCTTGAAGAATATAAATGACATACCAATCCTGAATGTATTTAGTGATTAGTAAGAAAGGACCTGTATAATACCCTATAAAATTATCAAAATATCCCTAGAAAAAAGATATGCACATAGAAAATCTTTTCAAACTCCGATGTCAAATTCGAGGTAAAAAATGCGATCAACATAGAAAATTGAGTGAGAAAATAGTCTCGGTTAATTTTTAGAGCAACCCGATCAAAAGATAATTTCCTGTGAGAGTGTGCAACAGGTGTGCAACGTGCACCTGCCCTGGACTTACACTTAGTTATGATTCCAATTTTTTTCACAGGATTAGAAAAGTCGATCGAAGAATTTTCAATGAAAAAACACCCAAAATGGCCAAGTCCGCATTGCGGACTTGGTATGCCAAAGGTGAAAGTTTTTAATTTTTTGTGAGGGGCATTTCAGACTTTTCCAAACTTCTCCTAAACGTAAAATACAATCAAAATAGTTCATTTTGAGTATAAAAAAGGTTTTAATACCCATTCCTAAGTCTTTCAAAACTCATAACAAAGACTAGAGCTAAAGAGAAGAGAAGATGAGCGACAATTTAAGGAAAACGAGGAGGGTTCTTATGAGATTTGTTGGGACCCACAACGTAATTTAAACCCCGAACGTCCTTAATTGGTTCGATTTAATAAATTTTGGGACCGAATGTAACATTTTTTACCTAAGTTAGATCCTTAAGAATAAAAAGGGATGTGGGGTCAAGGTGTGTGTCCTTTTCTTATTGGCACAAGTGTATTTGTGTGCCTAT